>JADKYC010000076.1:0-178478 GCA_019843955.1 Xylaria sp. 218_066 | reverse complement strand
TAATTCTTTTAGCTTTTTTATTTTATTAGTTTATTTTTATAATAAAATACTTTATTATAATATTTTTTTATATATAATAGTTTATAAAGTTACTATTTATATATAAACTTAGCTTATTTAATATAAAAAAGCAGTAATACTTTTTAAGTTTTTTTTATTTTTATAAAAAGTTTTTAAATTTTAAAAACTACGTTTTCGGTTATTTTAATAAAATAGCTTAAATTTTATTAATAGAATTATATATTATAACTATTTAATTTATAAAGCTATTATTATTTTTTAATATATTATTAAATATATTTATTTTATTAAAATATAATAACTTTATAAAATATAACTTTTTAAAAAATCTATTTTTATAAAGTTTATTTTATATTTTACTATTAATATAAACTTTATATATATAATATTTAATTTAAAATATAATATTATTAGTTATAGTTATTAGCTTTTATATTTTCTTTTTTTAGTATAGCTAAATCTTTTATACTATATTTTTAAAATAAAATTAATAAAATAAAAGTAAAAAATAAAATTAAAAGCTGCTATTTATAAACTTTTATATAGCTATTTAACTATATATAGTTCTTCTACTTTATAAGCTTTAAAAAAAATATAATTATTTATAATTACTTAAGCTTTATTATAATAAAAAAAAAATTTAGCACTTTTTTTTACTAGTTATAAAATTAATACTAAGTTAGCTTTTAGTTTAAAGCAATAAATAGTATTTATAATAATAATTATTTTTATTTTTTTTTAATAAATATTAAAAATTTAACTATATTTTTTTATTTAAAGATTATAATAATATTTTTAATACTATATATTAATACTTTATTATGTTTTATTAATTTTATAAATAATAACTTATTATAAAAATTAGTTTAGCTATAGCTACTATTTAAAATAATAAATTTAACAATTTGTTTTATTAGTTTTTTAGCTTTTTATTTTAATAAGTTTAAAAACCTTAGTTTAATAAATATTCTTTTAATATTAAAGTTTAATAGCATATTATTTATTAAGCTTTATAATATAAATATAAATATAAACATAATAATAAAAAATATACTATTAAAATATTTAAAACTATTAAATATTTTATTAAAAATGCTAGGTTTTTATTTAAATACTTTTTCTCTATAATTTTTATTATTTTTAGCCGGTAAAAAAACTAAATTTAAAAATATAAACGAAATATTAATAACCGCTAATCCTAATATGCTACTTTTATAATCTTTTTTTTATTTTTTTTTATTTTTAAATATTTAGCCTATAAAAGCTATTTTAAAATATTTATAATAGTACTTATTTTTATTATATTAATAAAATCTTTTTCTGCGTTTTTATAAAGCTTATAACAAAAGTTTAACTTTTTTATAAATTTTTTTTTTATTATTATTGCTATTATTATTATTATTGTTATTATTATTATTATTATTATTATTATTGCTATTATTATTATTTTAAAACTATTTAGCTATTAAAGCAGCTTTAGTATAGTTTTAAACGTTAATATTTTTTATTTATTTTTTTTATTAAGCTTTTATTAAGGCTATTTAAAAATTAATATTTTTTATTAGCTTATTATTTATAGATTTTTTTATAAATATTAAATAGTTTGTTTAAAAAAAAATTAATATAAACTTTATATATTTTTTTTTAACGTAGAAAAAAATTTTATTAATAAAAAAAGTTTATTAATATTATAAATAATATTTAGTTTTTTTAAATTAAATTTAATAAACTAAAGTTTAATAGTAAATATTATAATAAATTCTTTAGTATTAAAGCTTATATTTTTTTATTTATATAATAAGTTTTAAAACGTAAAATTATTTATAAGTTTAAACTTTTTTTCGATTAGTTTTTATAATTTAGTAATAATAAACTTTTAATTATTTTTTTTTAAAAACTTTTATATATTAATAATAATTTTATAAACGTTTTTTCTATAGTAGCTATATATAAAGCTTATAACTTTTTATTAAGCTATTTTTTAAGCTTTTTAAGCTTTATAAAAGTTTATGCCTATAAAAATTCTAATAATTTTTATTAGCTTTTTTTTTTTTAAGCTTTTAAGCAAAAAATTAATATATTTTATTACTAATATATAGTTCTTTATTTTTTTTTTAAAATAAAAATATTTAAAAAATAATTTTAATATTAAAATATTTTATAGTTTAACGCTAGTTTTAGTTTTTTTATTTATTTTAATTTTTATAAAGTAATATTTAATAAAATAAAACTTAAAATAAAATCGAAGTTTAAAAAGTTATCTAAAAATATTTTTATAACTATAAATAGTAATAACAATAAAAATATATTTATAAATATATTTATGTTTAAAAATATAGCTATAAATAGTTCTAAAGTAAAAAGTTTAATAATAATTTTAAATTTAAATAAGCTAACTTTATTAATATTTTTAAATATAAAAATAAATAATATTTCGCGTAATAAAAATTAAAATAATAAATTTAATAATAAAAGAAATAGTAAAAAAAAATATAATTAGTAATTACTATTTTTAATATTTTTAAAAAAAAGCTATAATTTCTATTTATTTTTAATTTTACAAGTAAAATATAAAAGATTATATTTGTTAAAAAAACGATAATAAATCGGAAAAATAAATAGTTAAGTTTTAAAATTCTATTTAGCAGCAGTTTTTTAAGCTTTTATAAACAAGTTTAGCTAAAACTTTAGGTATAATTTAAGTCTAGCTTTTATTGTTCGAGCTATCGTTTTTTGTTTTTTTTAAATAATTTTTAGTTAACAAAGAAATAAGCGTTATTAAGCTTATTTAGGTAATTTATATTTTTAGGCATAGGTATATATACTAATAGGTTACGTTTTAGTAATATTTTTAGTAATAAAATTCGACAATAGTAATATTTAAAACTAATGTTAGACTAGTGTAATAGGTTATATTAAGGTTATTTTACAATAGTGTGGTACTATAAGGTACCTTTTTTTCTAACAGGGTATTATCTTTGCGTATTTAGCTTAATAGAAGTAGCAATAGCTTAAAAAAAATGCTAAAGTAATTAGAATAATAAATAATAAGTAATATTTACAAAGATAATTAGTTATAAGCTTTCGGGCTTATAACCTATTAAAATTATGAATATATGGTAGGTAACCAGTATATTGTTAAACATTAAGGAACAAGTCTATATATAGTGGAGTGCAATGGTACCTCATATTATATAGTAGGATATGTGTGGGGCAAAGTACCCAGCCACCGGATTTACCAGCCCCCTAATTTTAACACCAAGCTATATATCGGAATCAGAATTTCTAGAACGCCATAACTACCCTATCTTTCAATGGCTTTCTATCTTCTAAACAACAGCCTATGGTTGGAGAACAATTGGATATTATTAATATCATCGATACGAATGAAGAGAAGATACTGAATCTAGCTATCAAGTTTGGTGAATGCCCTGCCACTAAAACCGACAGATCGCAAGTTAGATAAACCAATAGTACCACTATGGCGCATCTAAATGCACAAACAACTGTCTACGAGTCTGAATCTGATGCATGAAGTGATTTAAACACTGAGATGGCCAATAATAAGGAAAATCCTAAATGTGGAGTGCTCGCAAGTGCATGCAACTCCCGCCGCTGGGGCCAAAGATAATAGTTAAGGTGATCGAATTGTTAGCTTAATGATGGGATATATTGTACTTTGATATGTAAATAATCGTTATTTCAGATACGTCCAATAGAAAATAGGAGAAAGGTTTATCGATGACTAAGGGAACTTTAAGTTACCTCTTCGGTAACGGACATGATTGTTTTATAATACAATTCAGAGTCATTCCATCCTCATAAAATTCAGTGTGTCAGAACCCTGCGGTAGGCAATGGACACTTGTTGTTGCGCGAAGGTCTCTAAATCATTCGTGGACGCTATCTAGCTATATATAACAGGGCCCTTTGTCCCTGATAACACAATAATGCCCATTCTCGAAGAAAACAAAAAGGAATAATGCCGGAAAGAGATATGCGACAGATAATCCGTCATCAACTCGTTGAGCATGCTCTTGGCATTTATAACGGGAATTGAAAATCCGAGTCTATTCCGTCTTGTCTTGTCTTGTCTTGTCAGCTATCAGAGGTTGATAATCGGGTTAGATTATTTAGATGTCTAGGTTATGATTTTTGGAACTACAGGGTAGGGCCTAATATATATAATTTTGCTACGTATATGGATAAGTATCTCAGCCTCTTGAATTTAACAATAGCTTTATTCTCGTGTAAGGATTGCTGGTGACTGAGATACAGATACGTTCGATCTAGAGGACGCCATCATGATCCAAAGCTTTTAGAAAGAATTAAGGAGCCGCAGAGCACATTGACACACGCTCGAGTGGGAGCTGGATAAGATATGCATAGTATTGGCCAAGCATTAAAGTGGGAAAGCCCAAGAAACTTCCTTTTAGAAGTGTCACTTAGCTAACTTCGTCGTAGCATTTTTGTTCTCCGACCGGGATATTTTTGCCGTTACATTCGCTGAGCAACTCAGGGGCATCATTACGCAATTCTATTGCCTTAGAATGCCACTGTAGAATAACACCCGGACCGTATCTATATGTATCTGCCCTTATCCAATGAAATCAGTCGATACTAGGACAACTAGTAGTTAGGACAGAGGTCGGTGAATATCAGTATAACAAGGGCCAGAATACTAGGGCTTGGAACAATGTCACGATTCATATATGGCTATCGTCGCTGCTCTCTCTATCTCATCGACGATTTCCTTTGTATATCGATGGGATTCCTCGGAAAGATAAATATCACGGGAATGATAGTATAGTAGCTGGTGGTTCTTGAAATGGTCTTTAAGATCCAGTTCCTCGATCTATATCGGTTTCTCAAGTCTGGGATAGATTTTACATCACTTATATGGCCGTTCCTGGTTTCGAACCATTATTGTTAAGGCTAACCGTTATTTTAAACTACTTTTGTAGGTCGTCGAGTCCACAATTCTATATTATCGAAAATCATTGAAACATCGCAAGCTGCTTCTGTTCCATTTCGTTGCTGTCACAGCTTTTCAACTAATTGCCAGTGTCAGCTTTATTTTATCGATCGCATCCGTTGAAAGTAAACCGTATCAATGAGTTACTCTATGCACTATCAACTGCCACGCTACATCTCGACTATTCAAAATGGTTTCGTATGGGTTGGTTTTCAATAGCCGCATCCCTTTTCCCGTTTTCGGGGTTATGACATATCTGATCGTTGCTTCAGTGTTACGCACACGCTCTATATCCCAATTTTTAAAAGCATTTTATTTACGACTTCAAGGTTTAGAGCGTGGCTTCCTAGAGCCCTGATATCTGACAAATAGGTGCATATTTAAACGACACTGAAAGCTTTAAGGTGAGACGGCTGAAGGGACAAGGATGCATCAAAAATATTGATCGCTCAACGGCACGCGTTGGAAGTTCGACTTGACGCATTATACCCGGAGTATCAAAGAAAAACACCAAATTCGTCTTGCTAAAACCTGATGAATGGTGGCATTCTGTTTATGGATAGATTGGGAAATATTGAAAACAAAAATTAGAACGCAACTGGTAGCCTCAGCAGGCGATTCTGGTACAGTAAGTACAGCAGCCTGAGAAAGAAGGCTAAGAAGCATCTTCAGGATCCATAGCGACTTGGACCTCACGCTCTTTGCCTTTCATGCAGTGCTCGATAATTTACTTTTGTAACGAGGATAAGGCTCGGAATCTGGTGTTCTATTTGCATATAATCATCTGTGGCCGCAAGGGAACCATACTGAACAGGTTTCTCCCTTTAGTCTGGCGGCAACTAGGTCTATATATACACGAAAGCTACGCTTTCGTCCATCTATTACTATCTCCCATTACCGTGCCTATTTTCGTGATCAGGAAATCAACGGGTAGATGAATATGTAGACCGTCGCGCTGCAGATGATCTAACCCCTGGCATCGGATATACGCATCTTCACTACCTTGGGTTATTCCGTGTGACAATTTCGCATGTAAGGTCTCAAATTCCCCCGTTCCTAGTAGGATATTGCGTATAATCTAGAACGCATTATTTCTGCATACCTAATTCGTTATTGGAAGGAGTCTTTCTTGATCCAAAGACTTCTCTCCGAAGTCCCAGGACAATTCCTGGTTCTCTCTTCTAGTTTAGGTCTCGAGGTTTCCATACAGAACACCGTGGAGGGACTCTCGGCATATGAGTCATGTTAACTAGTAGAAACGCACGATTAAAACGAGGGGATGGGTCTTATTGATGAATATCTTGGCTGCCGATAACTCTTACGTGAGGTTGGTAGATCTGCCCAGTTACAAGTCGCAGACTATCTATCTAAGATGTTGCCCAACGGGTGAACAAACGACCGATACAGATAAGTGGGTGGGTTATTGCTACGTCACATGCAGAGGCCGGGCGTATTACCACGAAATCTTTGGCCCAGTCGACCAATTAACGAGCCCTAGTTCTAATATTGTAAGGCTGCCATTACTGAGCGACAGATCTCATATTCCGAGCGACATGTCTCCAACCTCACTATCTCCTTGGCGCTCTTGCATCATTATTGACAGATCGGCAGGGCTATAATAGGAAAATTGGATATTGTAGGCGAGCCTAAAGGTACAATGTCCCCGTTATGCCACTTTGGTGGTTCCTCATAGAATAACGGAGACCTGGAACGTCATTTAACCGAGAGACGACAACAATCAGTTTGCTGCCTAGGCACAATGTAACACTCCTAAATCAGGAGAGATAAGATCTTTAATAGGATGAAATATCGGTTTGTGGCAATATTAAAGGTTTTGAACAGGGAACCAAAATTTCATCGTGTGGAGTTTCAGTACAGACACTGTCTGGGTTCACCTATTTCGAAACGAAATGTCGCATCCCGCCCACTTTTTATAGTGTGTGCGACTTTTTTCATATAGAGGAATATCTAATTACACTTGTAAGGAGGATGTATACATCCATCCCATCTTATTCTAGGATGAAGGTCAGAAAGAATGTTTCTCGGCAGACGTTATTATTCATAGAGTAAGTAAAAGGCTTGACGAGACCTGCTTACGTGGACCTGCCTACGTAAACCGCCCTTGGATGCTTAGTTAAGTATGCAAGGATGCGTTGGCAAGTAGCCTGGAAGAGTATTCATAAAGACCCAGTCCTTTCAAACGAATTTCAACTGATTTACATAGTATCGCTAGGGAGGTCTCATTTGCATGTTTGAGTTAGGTTTGGCCAACTGAGTGGTTGGGGGCTGAGTTTATGGGGCAAATTACCAAATAGGGCAAGTCTCATAGTTAAAATATCAGAATCTTAGTCCACAAATCTATATGTAGTCCGGAGTCAGGTCACGAAAACTTAGATCGTGGAGGATTAGATCGCCAAGAACTCGATTCTAAAGGGCTAGATGCGAAACTTTGGTGTCAAACAAAACCCCTAGAATAATATGATATATACTACAGACAGCTATAGCAATCAAAACAGTAGTAACATCAAGTTGTGTTATCATCTAAGAGCGAAGTTGTGGCATGCAAAACGTCGGTGTGGGGCTATTAGCTGTCGAAACCAGCGCACGTCCCAAAAGGCCATGACTTATGTAAGGAGCATAAAGGTTATCTACTGTAAAATAGGGCCACACTGGTATTTATCGCCGACGCTTCTGAGGTAGCGCCGGGGGAGATGGACGAAAAGGAAGATCTCGCTTGTCAAGCAGATGGCGCTGCATTATCGTACATCCTTATTAAAATGAATACTAATCACCCTCTCCGACTCGGGGTAAAGCAAATGCAGTGTAGATAAAATGTGGACTATCCGAGGCAAAAGATAGAGCCGAGAGAGAGAGAGAGAGCCACATTGCTGGCCCCGAAACTCCGGCACCAAAGACTGCGCAACTCCACATCTCAAACCGGAAAGTAGTGACAAATCGGGTTAGACGGTCTCCATGACGAATTTCAAGGCACTCAACATGCCAATAAAATTCAACTCCAATACTCCGGCTTCGCGGTTGGTCGCGTCCCATGATGCCATATGTAACTCTCCTCCTGAGACTTTAGGGGTCCTTACTAACGCTTCGTTACTAACGCCATCCTAGATCGTGAAATTTGCTAGGTGTTAGTCGGACATGCTAGTTGGCGATTAATCATGGCATTGGGTCCGGAGTTCAGAACGATGATGTAGCTCAATAATAGTTCGCCCGACGTTTGATTGCAAATCGCAAAGCATTTTTCGGATATGAAAAACTATATAAAAATGCCGCTGCCCTTTGATGAATATGTCGATATCATCAGATCATACCCACAACAACACCATTCTCTCACGACTATACTACTCGTAATCGACTAATTCCGGTTCTGAAAATTCGACAGGACGCATTGCTATCATCTTTAATTCCGTATTCTAATCAAGCTACCATGCCGACTTTCACAGTTTTCAAGGGCCAAGAGTCGGGAGTGCCCAAGAAGGAAACCACCACCAGGCCTGACGAACTATCCGGCGACCAGGTCTTTATTAAAATAACGGCATCCGGCCTTTGTGGAACAGGTGAGAGATGCAGTCAACATGACGTCAGAGAAGATATGCTAACATCCGCACGCTAGATCTACACCACGTAAACAGTCCCGCATCCTTATCCTCGTAGTTTGATAGAAACTAATAAAGCCACAGAGAACTGCGCATATGGGACTTGGCCACGAGGGTGTCGGCGTCGTGGAGAAGACGGGCCCTCTTTGTAAAGTTCTGAAGGCAGGTGACAGAGTTGGCTGGGGCTATAACCATAGCTTCTGCGGTCACTGCCAAGAATGTCTGACCGGAAACGATGTATTCTGTGCGGAGCGTCAAATGTATGGCTATGCGGATCTGGACCAGGGAAGTTTCGGTTCCCACGCGGTCTGGCGTGAGGTAGCCCTATTCAAGATCCCCGACAACATCTCCGACGAGGACGCCGCTCCTTTACAATGCGCCGGCGCCACCGTCTTCAGCGCCCTCCACATGTACAAAACCCAGCCCACTGAGACAGTTGGCGTCATGGGTGTCGGTGGTCTTGGCCATCTCGCTATTCAATTCGCCGCCAAGATGGGCTGCCGCGTTGTGGTACTCTCTGGGTCTGACAGTAAGAAGGACGAGGCAATGAGACTCGGTGCTCATGAGTTCATCGCTACGAAGGGAAAGACTGAGCTCAAGGTTTCCCGGCCGTTGGACCGCCTCCTAGTCACCACGTCCTTCCAACCCAACTGGGACTTGATCTTGTCCATCATGGCTCCGCGCGCTACTGTCTATCCCCTTAGCGTCTCGGAAGGCAACTTTGAGTTCCCGTATATGGGCATGTTGGCGAGCGGAATCACTATCCAGGGTGCGCTCGTCGCGTCTCGAATTGCTCACGAGCGCATGCTTGAATTTGCGTCCCTCCACCAAATTAGGCCGGTGGTCCAACTATTCGACATGACCGAAGAAGGAATTCTCGATGCGATGGAGAAGTTGGACCAGGGCAATGTCCACTTCCGGGCCGTGCTAAAGCCTGTGGCTTAAGCACCAAAATATAACTAGATTTCATATCAGGAATGAGTCATTGACATATTTTACATAGAAACGGCATATAGACGGCGAGTTGGCGGGTTGATAAAATATATAACGTTCGATGATTTTCTCCATCGCTTCATTCGTATACTCGATGGATAGTTGTGTGACTGCTACGTTAAGATCGATTTATTCTTTTCTACGGTAATACGAGGCGCAACATCTACTCGGAAAATTCGCATTTTTCAACCATAATAGTGCTTCGGCTCACAGCGAAAATTCAATAATTATGACGTATTTATGTGAAGTCGATGTGGGCCGCCTATCATGGATGCGAAAGATGCCGAGTACGCTATTATGCACTGTTTTCAAAGCATTTTAAATCACTGATCACTCACTCATATTTATTATAGGCATTCATCCCAGACCCGAGCACTTCTTTTTATTGCACCAACATTGAGGCTAAGATGCGCGATCCGGAGTCACACCGACAGCTAGGTTGCAGTTAACGGTATGAGTCTTCGGGCTCGGCATCACCACTATCGCGTGGGGACCACGTGCCAAGTTTCTCATTTATCCACTGATCAATACCGTCCAACGTCATCCTGGAAGGGCTTTGTTGTACCCTTCGTATGTCAATGTTTGATAAACAAACCCAAGCTCAAATAACAATACCCTTTCAAGGTATTTTTTGTTTCGTAATACCATTATAGTTTTAGTCCCATTGAAAACTATATATTTCCAGCTTCATGTCAGAAACTGGGTTGAGCGATCTGCAGCGATTTATTCCACCTTACCCTAATCAGTCACCGTGTCATACGATCATCACCATCTCTACTCCGTTGGTCTCTAGGCAACTACAACACGTCTTTGCTTAAATACGGGAGACAATCTCAGCAGACTAGATCTAGGAACAAAAAAGTCGCCAGGTTTTTTATGATCCGTTCGCTCAAGATGGATCCCATAGGTCTCCTTGCCCTCCCGCAGGACATTCTAGTCCTTCTACCGGAGTACCTCCACACGATCGAGGATCTGATGAACACAGCATCGACGTGTAGAAGACTAAGAGCATGTATGGCAACGGCAACACCCAAGGTCATCTTACGACTAGCTGCAGCTCAAGCCAGCGTTTTCTTTCGCCCTTCACCGCATTTTCTAGCTACTGCCACTGCGCGGGAATTGGGCAATTGGGCACGAGAATCAGCTGCGAATGAGCATGAACTCGCGAGAAAGATGCAGGGGGGTATCGAGGGCCTTCTCGAGCTTGCTCTCGATCATTGCGGCCTGACTACGGAACGTATCCGAGAGCTGTATTTGCTCCGCTTCTCCTTGATTAACCCCGTGGCGGACATTATCGATCAGTGTGTAGGGAAGCAATGGTACAAAACCCCTAATTTCTGGGATGGCGGTGTAGACGATGCCTACACTATCTCGGCCGAGCCTTCTGAGACTCTGTTTCACCTGGCCCTGTACGGCGAGTTGTTCGGGCCGGACTTCGAAACCATTCTCAACCAGGACGCTAGCGCACGCAGACTTAGCGTGGACACTCGTTTAGAGTTCATCAAATATTGTCTGCCAGACTTCGCATGTTTTCAGAATGGTTATATCACGGCTAACGATATAATCATGTCTGACGGAAGTATAGACCCGAGACGCGACGTCAAAGCCACGGGTCCGTACACTATGGGCGCAGATGGCAGGACACCGTACACTCCAAACAACAACATAGCTCTTACATGGGTGATACGCAGTAGTCGCTTTAGACCACGGTATAAATATGTTCGAGCAAAAGCCGGCGTCCCCGACTTTCAAGAGGATTTCGACGACGGATGGTGGTTTGATGAGGGCCTCGACCAGGATTGGCGCCAACGACTCTGGGAAAATATTATGATGTGTCAGGGACTAGAAGGGCTAGGCATGTTGAGACCCGATATGCAAGACCGTTGGCTGGCAAAAATCAAAGAGTGGAGGGGCCAAATTTCCAAATTAGATCGGGAACCACCCCTCACTAAAGTCGGACGGCAGGCTACACTCGAATACCCCTACCTACTAGGTGACCTGAGGATTTGTGCCAGTGGCTATGTAGGAGGGACATAGAATTAATATCCGGATCGCGAATTAGAGCCGGAATATGGGATAGACTTCTGCTCGGTAGGCCGAGCGCACATTATGATAGTATCGAATTTCAAGTGGAAGATTCAATGCACGAATACTAAGTGACTTTAATGAACTAATGTTAACTGTTAAAATGTATATGTGATTTCTGTATGAACTATATGACTAAAAAACCTGAACACGATATCGGTACGCTAGCTATGAAACATGCGCTATCTAACACACCGATATTTGATTTGAGACACGTGATAACTTGCCACTATACTTAGCGGTATGGATTTCCGAGCGCTCAAGAAATGACGCGTAATTCATACCAGGCTACCAGGACTTGGACGACAAGTCCGTAGGTTGCTAATATGAGACGACCATAACAGATGACGAAGAGCTGAGAAGGTCTGGCTAGATACGAGACACGCCTCAAAAATAGTATGCTCATCGAATATGACTAAGACTTTGAGCTAGTAAATTACGGGCTGTACTGGAGTTCCGCGATGCCTAGTGCAAATACTCCAATCTAATCTAGCATCTAAAACAACCACCATAACAAGAGATGTGGTTTTAAGCAAAGGAGCCACAAGATAATAGATGGTGCTTCCATATAACTACGAATCATGCAAGGGCCCGTATCACCCTGGCTGACATATGACCTATGAACGTATGACAGAAACAAGGGTATATCCAGATGATTAGCCGTGTCACATCGAAGCAGACATGGAAATGGAGCGCAGGGGACGCGCAACCTAATTCTTTTGATTATAGAAGCTTTCTTTTAGGCTCAGTAGCGATCTCAACAATACATCATCCAACGAACTTTTCATTGGAATAATGACCATAGTATTAGGCCTTGGATTGAATCTCAAAGAAGATAGCTCTAGATCCCTCTCCCTTATAGGCTTCATCAAGTTTATAGAATCCTTTACGCTCGAATTGGACGATAGAGCCTTGGGGCAACTCGGCCACGTTGCAGTCCGCAAATGCCTGAGTGCGGAACTCGGTCTCGGGAGTGAGGAACTTTTCGAGTTCATCCTGCTTCTCTAGCTTATCCTTGGTAATAAGATAGTCGAATGAGACAAGGTCGACAGGGATAAGGTTATGATTGGAAGTTGCTAGCCAGGTAACCTTCTTCTTCGTCGTCTTCACGTCGCCTGAAAGATTGAGTTCAAGATCAAGCCCTGTTACATTGCCTTTGTCATCTTTAGTTATGCCTCGTACATATGCATTCCCCCAGTTCATGAGCGTGATTTCCTCATTCGTCTCGAAAGATTTGGCGTCAGCCTGTTCCAGTTGGATGGTTTTGTCATAGACAACCTTTTTCATTCCTAACTCGGCATTTTTACCATGTTTCGGTTTGGAAACAATTGACGGTTCTGTCTGTCCTTGGATCATGCAAGTGACAGCTCCAGAGGACTCGATTGCCGTATGACGAGGTGCGGTAGGATCTATGTACCTTCTATTCGTTGCCCAGAAGGTTCCCCACTCAAGATTGACAATATTGCGGCTTGGACCTTGTTTGAGAATAAACTCCCGCAAGGCTGGTACAACGACGCCTCGTCTAATGATGCCCCTGATAGTTGGCATTCGAGGGTCATCCCAACCCCATACTTTCCCTTCGTCGACAATACGTGTCAATTTCCGTTTCGAAAGTAGAGTGCGGACAAAGTTCAACCGGGAGAAGTCCCATATTGGGACTTTGCGGAGCCCGAGTGCTTCCTGCATCCACTCATATTGAACATTGCGATCGCGGTATTCATTGGTACGCAAAGCGACAGTAACGCCTTCGATTGAGTCTAAGATTGGAGCGCAGAAGTCACTGTTATAGATCAAAATCAGTAACTACCATTTACATTGATTATAACGCTGTTTGATAAATCTTTGAAGTATGCGTGCGTGATGTTCTAACGAGTCTTGAACACTTACTAGGTTGGATAAACTTTCCACTGGCTCCCTGTGCGGTGATGTTGTTCAAGACTACAGCGATAAATGACAGGATCTCGTAAAGTGCCATTAGGACTATCATATGCAATTCGTGCACGTATCGCCCATCGTCTTCCTTCCTCCGAGCCAGTTTTCATCTCTTCAAACCGGGCCAGTGTCTCATCGATACTGAGATCGCGTCGTTTTGAGGGAAGACGGTTCTTTCTATCCTCGTCCCCTTTACCAAGCTCTGAATCATCGGCGAATGCCTTGCCGTCCTTGATTAATTGTATGGCATAATGGTGCATTTGCTTGAAGTAATCACTTGAATAAGAGATCTTCTCGGGAATGATATTCATAAGCTTGAGATCGAATAAAATAGCGTCCTGGAATTCCATTTTTTCTTTTGACGGGTTGGTATCATCGAAGCGGCAGAGAAGTCGGCCGCCCGGTCGGAGATGAGCAAAGTAATCATTCAGAAGTGCGGCCTTTGCATGTCCAATATGAAGGTAGCCTGATGGCTCAGGTGGGAAACGTGTAACCACTGGTCCATTGATTCCTGGGAGATCTATATCGTAGCTGGCACCTGCAGCGCTTGCAGCAGCCCGGGCCGCAACCTTCTCTTTTGTAGAGGCGGCATTAACAGCATTGAAAGAGTCAATGACCCACAGATTAGATGCTTCAATGTAGTTATACCACCGCGCAACGTTGTTATCTGCCTTCCGAATCGATGAAAGGGCAATATGATTACCACGGATGGTAGCCCACAGTATAAGATCTGCAAAAGTCAAACTGTATCCCACAATGTGCGAGCGCAGGAGTAGGTGCGCATTGAGCTCCTGAAATGCCGTACGGAAGGCTTGAAAATTGGGTGTCGCGAACGCTTCGCTTCTTGTTACCCATTCCTCGAGCTGGGACACAGTGAGAACTTGCTAAAACGTGACGCGGGCTCATGACATACCACGGGTAATCCTGGAGAGCCAGGTATTTCATTGGCAAGCCCAGCTAAGCAATGGAATACGGCAAAGTCGTTGAAAGCAGTGCCATCCACCAAAGTCAATTTGACAGCAGACTCGTCAGTCAATTGTTTGCCCTCTTTTGGGTTCATCTGCAATCCATCCAAGCGGTTGTTTCTTTGAAGAAACGCAATGAGAACCAGGCTAGGGTAAACCACGGCTGGAGAAGCCTTCAGGGCATATTCAAATGTTGCCATGCAGGTCTAGCGAGGTTTATCGTCGATGCACATGCGGTGTTGCAGATTGCAATTGTGAACTTTCAAAAGAAATGGCGGGGTAATGACAGGGGTGGGTGGTGATGGAAATGCGTATACATTGGGTTGGACCAACGGTATTATTGTGTTATCTACGGATCGTTATATAGTGGTATTGTAATGCGATAAGAAAGCCTCTCTTGTTATTCTTGAAAGCCTGGAGTAATCATCGACTAAAACCTAAAATCACCAAGGGTTAGAGTCATCGATGATTCAGACGCCGATATAGACCAGCATAAGTTTTGTCATCTTTCCGACTCATCCTCGAGATTCTAAACCAAAACGACGTTAGCAAATTCCAATGCGTTTTACCGGTTTCGGCAAGTGGTTGTGGTCCGGACACCGGCGGTGGAGATCGGTACTTATCCGGGCTTAGGGTCGCCGACAGCGTGGATCATAACGTGAGCTCGACCGTCTCGGATACCGAAAAGATTCTGGCGGCTCGCTACAGTCCGTGTTCCAGTTTGGAAGTTAACCGTAATATGCGACTCACTAGGCATATTACTATTCTCATGCGGTAAAAGGGTAATTTGGGCGATAGGTATGATAGATATATAAGTCATGGTTGTTCATGAATGTTGAGGATCTCGACTAGTTCATCTACACATAGCAAAGTTCTCACAATATGCGTCGCTTCTTGCAAATTATTGTAGCCGTCGCCGCTACGCAAGCAGCAGCGGTCTTTGATATCGAGAGCCACCCTAACGCTGTCGGCATTTGCTATTCTGTATGGCACAGCCTTGGATACGATAACGGTAACCCCCCGGATATCTCTGAGATTGAAGCGGGGCATCAGAGCTTCGCGCCTGAGCCTAACTGGCATTGGTGGGGACGCCCTGACGGAGGATACTATCCAGGTGGTGTCAACAGTGTGTTGGACCGGCATTTCTCCCAGATCTCGGGGGCTGGAATTGACTTCATCGTTATTGATGCCACTAATTTGGCGGTAAGTATTGACCGACGCCCAAGAATACTAAGACCGCTTACGTGCGGCTTGCCAGGGATACGGTAACTATGCACCAGGGTTGTTCACAGAGCCTTCCGACGCGCTCCTGGCAGAGATGCAAGTTCAAGCCGCGGCCGGAAAGCCAACGTAGGTAATTCTCTATGGGGCTCATCCCAACATTAATTGACGAGATTGCGCAGTCCTAACATGGTATTCTGGGTGCGAACCGCCTCCACTGATGCGGACCCTTCAGCCGTGGGCCGCTTCGTTCACGACAGATACTACGATAATCCGGCTTATGCCGACTTCTGGGTCACATTCAAAGGAAAGCCGCTGATGCTGACCACTGATACACTTCCTAGTGAGCTAGCGGGAAGCTTCACGCTACGCAAGATGTGGGGACTACAGGGCAATCTAGCGCAGAGCGAGTGGTCGTTTCTTCAGGATGTGCCGCAAAATGTCGCTACGACAAATGGCGTCGCCGAACAAATCTCTGTCAGCGTAGCTAAGCAGCAGAGCTACATATCCGATAAATCTACAGCTACGTCTAGGCTACAGGGGGCCACTTATGCGGCGCAGTGGGCCAAGGCGTTTGATGTCCATCCTCAGGTTGTCATATTGACATGGTGGAATGAGTGGATGGCCCAGAGACAGGGTAATGATGCGAGCGGAAACCCACAGTTCGTGGACGAGTATGATGGAGGTAAATAGAAATTCTTTTTCCACCTAACGTCTTGGAACTGACAACTTTCACAGAATATTCTCGAGACATTGAGCCGCAGGACCCATCTCAACCAGGCAGCCACGGTAGCAATTATTTGACTTGGACTCAACAATATATTTCCGCATACAAGGCTAATGGACCGATTCCTGGGGGATTGACGGGATATTAGCATGACCTTCTTCGGTCTGAGTTCAAGCGTCTATAGATATCAGTATGTAAAGACCGAGCTTACACTACTACTGTTATAATTACTTAACTTGATCATTGTTCACTCGTGACAATTATCTCTTAGTTGAATGAATAATGAAATACAATTTGAAATAAGTTTCGAGTTTTTTCTAGCATGTATATTGACAGGCTAGTAATATTACTACCATGTAGTCGTACTTGTAAAGCATGGTAGTATGCTAGGCGGTGGCATATATACGCCCGTAGCCATAGATATCCCACTTTACTGGATCTTCTAGTTTATTGCCACAATGGTACATAGGGGCCCCCTCCAACAAATACATAAAAGCTTGTGTTACTATTAATTCAATAAAAAGGATTAATTAAGTGATATATATACTCTCAAAACTTTTAAGAAATATATTTACATACTTAATCATACTGCTTCCTTCCTATTATTACCTCGGCCAGGTAATTCCAACGATGTCTTTGGCTTCATCTATGTGCTGTTATGATGAGAGATAGAGCTCTGCGCAACAACAAAGTCCATATAAGCCCCCATTGTATAAATCGTGACAGTCAGCATGATCTTCTAACGTAAGTAAAGACAACATGTTAGGTCTCTTCAAATTCAATACATTCGCGCCGTTAGTAGCTTATAAAGGGTTCAATAGCAACGATATGACGCTCTAGTAGAACTTTGACTTACTATAGGCGCGGGCATGCAGCACCCCTGAAACGCGCACCACCCATTTTGCCAAGCTAAGCCGACATAGCATCGTTATTGCTGGAACGCCGGGGGCAGATTCCGACGAAACCAAGCCCTTACCCATTCACTATGCACCAACACGTACACTCAGCCAGGTAAGTGCCCAGATAGGCGGTTAAGCTGCCTCTCTACATGTAAGCCGTGATAGTCCTAAGCGCTCGCCCCCTCAAAACGTGTCTACCTTACTTTTGGCACTTTATTTAAAGTGCTCATAGCGCGTTTGTTGCCCCGAGAGCACAAGGTGCTAGAATCCTAGTAGGGAAGGGGGTATAGATTTATAACATGGGACGCCTGTAAGGCAAGAATTTTCTGCATCCGTTACGACTGTAGTCTAAAAGCTTATCACCGTCCCATACCTTTTAAGAGGTTTAAGGTCTGATAGAGATGCTTCGTAACATTAAATAAGATCTATTCATTGAGGAGTTAACCTACGCGTGCACTATGCCAAAGAAGCACTTATCTCTACTTTATTGGCTCTTTTTCCATATTAACGCCGTGGTTAGTGAGCTCGGCGTTCAGCAGACCATGACTATCACTCCCATTCTCCAAACGAGCGACTCGTCCCAGATGGTCGGCTATATAAGCGGCAACCCAGGTCAGTCGTGCAGTTATCCAAATAGTAACATTAGAAATTTCGACTAACGACTTTTGTTTCTTTGTAGCCCACCCAATAGTGTGCCGTGGGACGTCGACGCTCAGCAAGGGACCTAATAACTTATTTGGATGCTGCGATAGTAACAATTGCTGGCTTCCATCCTCCTGTGTGGCAAGCGACTCAAAAGTCTACGTGGACTCATACCGCTACTCTCAGATTACACGATGGTGAGCGCCATTGCTTCTCCCTGTTCTTGACATACGGATGTTAACCAAGCTTCATGTGTGGTGTGGGGGTTTAGTACTAACGCAGCTTCCCCATCATGCGCTGAGTACATTCTCCAGATATCTGAGGATGACGTGAACCCTTACACAAAATTTTTGTGCCTCCCAGACTCGTCAACAATCTTCGTCTACGCTGAAACGACTGTTGACAGCAGCTCTAGCCCCAACACTGTGAAAACCTCGGATATTCCTCTAGGGACCTCCGTTGACACAGAGTCGAATAATTATGGTGATGGCGGTGGCGGTTATTCCAGTGAAGCGAAGATTTCTTTAGGGGTTGGCATAAGCGTGCCTCTGGCTGCACTAATCGTGGCCATTTTAGCATGGCGTCGGCCGCGACGAAGCCGCTGGTGAACGAAAAAGGCAGCACCTGCAGGTCAAAGGTTGTACTATTCGATGCTAGTAAAAACATAAAACTTACGCGGAGGAGCTATGAATATCTGGTGTTTAAATCCTTTCACCATCTGGGTTGATCGATTCGAACATGGCGACCTAAATAATAGCGTCGTGCATATTCAAACATGTTTAGCTAGGCTTTCCAACACTCATACTATGTGGAAATACGTGATAGAAGCCCGAAAAAAGATCGGTTTCTCCAGTACCCATAAGGATTTACCGCCATCCTTGATGCCTTTCCTTTACACAAACGTTTAGTACCAGGAAGCTAGGAACGACGGCGATTAAAACTTGGATCTTTTTACTTCCTCATTGATGCCAATAATACAGCCGCTCCTTCACATACCAATCTATTTATTTTTTAAAAACGTAATCTTAGCGATCGACTACTTCTACGTATCGAAACCGATTTAATGCTATCGGATTTGAACTCTCCTTTTCCTCGGCTATGTAAACAACGCCACTCATGTGCTCGGTTAAATACCCAGACCATAATTCATAGCCTAAAAATCTATATATATAAATAACAAGGAAGTTGAGGGAAGGGGTTGAAGTAGTCGGCACGAATCTTTTAAGGCTTCAACAGAAATTTATTCAGGCAGGAGACGACCCATAGTCTATATGGGAAAACAGCTTAGCCCCCTTAGGCAATAAACTACTATACCTAAATCCTCCTTATATTTTTATATAAATGATATTCTAGTCCCTGACCCAGGGTCTCGCACAAACGTTTCTCGGTTATAAAGTCCTAGCCCCCTATATCGGTGGAATATATTTTTTATGAAATGCATAGAACTTGAAAGAAGCTTTTTTAAATTGAAATCAGTTGTAATAGCGCAAGAAAAAGGAAAGAATAGTGAAAAGTGAAGTTTCTTTCCTTAAGATCTTGATATTTAAAAATATTAAATAAATAAAATTATTATAAGATATTATTAAAATTATGTAAATCATAGTTTGATTATACACATGAGCACATTTTTATGTTAGTAACTGAGACAACGTAATAACCGATAATAGCAGTAAATTTTACACATCATCTAGGAATGAATGTTGCTACCACCTAACATCCCGAAGCTGAATTACTACAATTACTCAAAGCGCGGAGGCGGAGATGGCAGAAAGCTTTTATTGTGGCCTAGCCAAAGCAAAATCACTATAATATGAAAGCTACCAGCAACGATGATATATCCATCTACCAAAAGTATCCACTTTATGCCATGGAATCACTGTGCAAGACAGGGTTGTAACCAGGTGTGCCGTTATTGTAATCATTCTGCCGGGAAACAAGTGCAAGTGGTAAATCGAACAGTCTGAAGTAAGCTATTGGTGATTTTCACGCGAATCAACATGACATATTTCTGGAAACCAGCAACTAGAAGCTAGGACGGGTAAAAAGCTTAGTCTCCTGGGCAGAGAAAGGATGAGTGTTGTCTCGCTGCCGGAGAGCGGCATTGCTGACTTGGCGGACAAGTTCTTGATCAAGAATGTCACTGTACAAGCAGTAGACTCGAGAAGGACAACACTGCCACAACAGAATAGCGAAAGAATGATCGGTAAAGGCAAGCGGCCCGTCGCTACGAAGATGGGTCTTATGTGCCTTGTACGCTTCGTTGATATCAATTATCTGCTTCCGGTGAAGATCCTGGGTCAAGCCGTTTGACGGAATTTCTTTCCAGTTTTTGAATGCGCTGAAGTGGCCTCTGGCGCACTCTACGATGGAGTCGTAAACACTGCCCTGGCAGCGGAGGGTGCTGGAAAGCGACAGCGCCTTGATGTAGTCGACACCTGCATATGCCTGACAGCCCAAAATCGGGCTGTTGATGCCGTAAATGGCTAGCATAAGGATCTTAAACTCCGGAAGCTCTATTTCAGGAAACACGGCGCGATTCATGCCAGCCGCTGCAGATCCATTGTTATAGATATTGTAAAGAACCTGGGAGCGCACTAGAACTCTGGCATGGATAAGGACTTCTCTTCCACCTATTACTGCAGTTACAATGCGGCTAGAAGTTTAATTAGAAGTGCGAGGGCCAAAAAGGAGCCCATTGACTTGCCTGCCATCCATGATCTGTCCGCGTGGAGCCTCATAGCCGAAAATGTCATGATTCAATGCCTTGAAGTCATCCTCGGAGACGCGAGCAAAGATGATTGTAGTCCCATAAACATCATTTCTGGACTGAGGGGGAGGGTCGTTATACTGCTGGTTTCCATATTTATTTGCGGTTTGGGGGTCGGCTGTAGATTCGGCAGTGGGTTGCTGTGAGGACTCGGTAGAGAGACTAGTGGCCGTTAAGATAGGGACGTTAAGATTAGCTGCTTGGGAACCGAATGGGACCAGGGCGTGGCAGTTCAGGACATTCTCTTCTGTTTGAATATTAGCTACATGCAAGGTGAATGGGTCCAAATGGAGTGAATATACCATCCTCCGTACCATGTCCTGAATCTTCACTCACGGTTAGCTTCCCAGTAACCTGCCTCAAGCCATGGGATGCCTGAGGCTTGCTAGTGGTAACGAGGCTTAGTTTAGTAGAGTAGGTATGCTGATAGATAATTAGTTACTCCATAAGAACGAGGAACGTTTGAGCTCACTTGAGCATCTCCAGCATTAACATCGCCGTTGTTTTTACTGAGGACCGGCTCTTCGTTGCCCTCTGTCTTCAGCTGTTGTTTAGACATGTTGTACCTGTTCCCAGCTTCCGATTTTAAAGAGGATGCTTATCGATCGCTGGCTAGTAAAGAAGTTGATGTTAGGCCAGGCTCGAAGAAAGAGCCGCGGGGCTCATAACTGACCACGGTATGAGAAACGAGAGGTAACGTAACTTGTTGAGCCAAAGAGGCGAGAATGAATGAGTGATAATGCAGTATATGCTGGATGTAGTCAGAGAAACGCTTCTAGATAGTGTTTAGTAGTGAGGGGTCAAGGTTTGAGGAGTTGAACGTGATGCGATTGAGCTGTATTGGTTCCTGAGGGGAGATAACGGGCAGTGTGATCGATAGCGCGGGGCACCAGATGAACTTGAACTAGCTAGGTCTTGGTGCGTATCGACTATGAACAAGGAAATTGCAGTGGAAGACATGAATGGCTAGGGAAGGACAACGTCCTACCTGTACAAGTTTAATGTCCCTCCTGGAGCGACAGAAAACTACGCCAAACAGGCTGAACTAGAAGTGGTGAAATGGAAGAGAGTGGGAATGGAGATATGAGAGAATAGATAGGGTAGTTCGGGAGACTTGGAGGTATTTGGGAACTATGATGGGATGTTTAATCAGGCCGATCCAGCCGGGCATAAGAAAGTAGGAGAGCACTTGGGTATGAGAAAAGAACCTTGGAAGGCTCCAGAGTTGTGATTTGGAGGAAGGTAGGATGGATTGTTGATCGATGAAGGAATGCGAGGTGTTTGAAAGGTCTTATAATAACAGGAGAAGTAGAGGCTTGGAACATCAATTACCACAAAAGTGCAGGTACAAACATATGCAAGGTCGCTAGGTAGTACCTATTAATTCTGTATCAATTTATATCGAGATATTTCTGAACTGCCTAATTGCTATTCCAGCAGCCTATGCTACATCCAAGAGCAATTCGCATATAAGTCGTCCAAAGGTTCAAGATCGATGCAGAATACATTGCACCGCCCCGACGAGCAAAGTCCACCTATATCATAGCGAGGAATAGCTACCGCCAATGAGGTAGACGGAACTTAGGCCGTCTCGAATGAACGATCAATATACTGGGGTGGGAAGACCCATCCAAAATACCGCAAGGAGCCGGGAGACCGGAGCGGAAATAAGTGGAACAATGGTATGAGAAGGTTAACAGTGGACCTCGGGAGGCCGGAACGGATCCGTAATAAGGCAGTAAGACGAAAGCAAATTTATATTTCTGCAGATATTGAAGCACAAAGCAAGCATACACAGGCATGCAGATACAATTAGAAAATCATAAGAAAACCACATATATGTTGCAACTATTGCCCTCAACATACTTGAACATGCATTGTTCTGCGTAGGTCTTTCAAAACTCCCAGCTGGTAAGGCAGTCTGAGATGCATGCTGAGACCTCCCTTTGTTTCAATCCTGTGACAGCGTGTGACTGTAGTGATGATGCACTATTGAGGAAACTTCGGTTATTTAGCTGAAAGCACCATTTTGGTTGGCATCTGTCAGTCATAGAGTTGCAAATACAGATGATGTATAACTGTTAAATTTTAATGTGAATTTAAGCCTACAATATAGTTATGCAGACCCGGGACTAGGTATCAAAAGTAAGCGGGCCTGAGTATTCATCCTACTCATGAGTATGCATCTACTTGGGAAGGTTTACACCAACTTTTCCTGCCCTCTCCGCTAACCGCCCTTCGATATAGTGTTAGCTGGCAATGGATATGTGTCGGTATGGGACTGCTGTAGCAACATTCACCGGCAAAGACGGCTCAGGAGTGGCTGCGTCTTGCTTACGGCCACCTCTTCTGTCATTTTTTGCGTCATGATGTTAGTGAAAGTTATCTGAGGTGATATCATGGCGGGGGAGTAGTTGGGCATCCCACTACCCCATTTAGGCCCTGGAATCTCTGACTTAACTAGGGCTGCATTCTCTACAGGCGAGAAATCAACTGGTCCCGGCAACAAGGCCTGGCATGGAGATATTTCCTCCCACTCTATGCAGTCGTAGAGTTGTGTTACGCTATTAGTACGGAGATAAATATCAATGATACTAGCAACAGCATCATTGAATCAAACTATTAATTAACCAATCCTCAGGGCCTGGATGCTAAGCTCTCAGATACCGAGGGTACATGGCGACACCTGCTCTATTGTACCTTCTGTCGGCTGGTCCCCGAAATATCCCTGATTATTCTTCAAGTAGCCTTCTTCGGTCGGCGGCTTATGAAACATCTCCCGCTAGTGTTCCGGGGGGTTGCTACCCTGAGAAGGACGGCCCCACCTTCAGCACGTGTTAGCAGTGTGGCGCAGTGTTTTCAGCGTCTACTAAGCGGTGGCTTGAGCGCAATCTGAGACCCTTGACGGTTTATGACAGCAGCTAGACCGGGGGGTAGCTACCTGATCGATCTGCAGCGGCATTGTAGGCACCCTTCCTACCTGAAATATGCACTGCGTCGTCGTAACACTGCATCGCCGCATCTTCGATTTGCTCATCCGTCCCACGCAACGCCATCTCTCTGCCTGCCTCTCTGCACGCTACCTCCCCTCCCCTCCTCTCTTGTCTACCCACGTACCGCGGATGAGCTGCATCTAGAGCGGTCCTTGTCCGTGCCAGCCCAATGACCCATTAGACGGCTTCCTGACGACTGCGCGCGCAATTGCACACTGTTGATTTGCTCCATATCCCCCGGCTCGGCATCTACCCATCACTCTCCGAGGCCATGTCCAACACACCCGCTCCGCCTGAAGACCAGGCGAGGCTGCTCGAGGATGCGCTGATCGCCGTGCGCCAGCAGACGACGCTTATGCGCAAATGCCTCGAGACGCCAGGAAAGCTCATGGACGCTCTCAAGTGCTGGTATGTCGAGTCCCCTTACGTCACGCTCTTCTCGTCCTTCTCGCCCACCCAGGCACCCGGCTAACTTTGTCCGCCTGCCGTATAGCTCGACCCTTGTCTCCGAGCTGCGCACGAGTAGCCTTGGTCCTAAGCAGTATTACGAGCTTTATATGGCCGTCTTCGATGCCCTGCGCTACCTGTCCGTCCATCTCAAGGAGAACCACCCCCACAACCACCTTGCCGACCTCTACGAGCTTGTCCAGTATGCCGGCAACATCGTCCCTCGCTTGTACCTCATGATCACCGTCGGGACCGCCTATATGTCCGTTCCCGACGCCCCCGTCAAGGAGCTGATGAAAGACATGATGGATATGACCCGTGGTGTCCAACATCCTATCCGGGGACTGTTCCTTCGCTACTACCTATCCGGCCAGGCGAGAGACTACCTACCAACTGGCGATAGCGATGGGTTGGAAGGGAACCTGCAAGACTCTATCAGCTTCATCCTTACCAATTTTGTCGAGATGAACAAGCTATGGGTGCGCCTGCAACACCAAGGCCACTCGAGGGAACGGGAACAACGCACAAGGGAGCGCAAGGAACTGCAGCAGCTTGTTGGTAGTAATATCGTGAGATTGAGCCAATTGGTCGATCTAGAATCCTATAAAAACGGTATCTTGGGTCCCTTACTGGAACAAGTCGTCCAGTGTCGGGATGTCTTGGCCCAGGAATACCTGTTGGAGATCATCACCCAGGTGTTCCCTGATGAATTTCACCTGCACACACTAGACAAATTCCTCGGCGCCGTCTCGCGGTTGAACCCCCACGTTAACGTGAAGGCAATTGTCATCGGGCTAATGGACAGGTTGTCCGCTTACGCCGAGCGAGAGTCGCAGCAAAACGTCACAGAAGACAAGGCGAAGTTAGAAGAGGAAGCCCTGGCCGAACTGCTGGAAAAGATCCGAATAGGAAAAGAAGAGCAGCAGTCGAAACCCACCGCCGAAGATTCGACTGCCGAAGCGAATGGTGACCAGCCAAATGGCGAAGCCGTTGCAAATACCGAAGCTGCGCCTACAGAACCTGAAACAGAAACAGCACCGTCTGTTGCTGACACCGAAACCACAGCGGTTGACAATGGGCAAGAACAGTCTACGCCGACATCTAATGCTGAGCGTGGTATCCCCCAAGACGTTAAGCTCTATGAGATTTTCTTTGAACAAGTCAACAATCTTGTCAGCGCACAGCATTTACCTATTCAAGATACCATTGCTCTGCTTGTCTCGTTGACGAACCTAGCGCTCAACATTTACCCAACCCGGCTGGATTATGTTGACCAGATCTTTGAATATGCTAACCGGAAAGTCAAAGAACACGCGAACAGCCCAGACCTTCTATCACCTCCCGCTCAGCACAGTCTGCTCGCCCTTCTTCAAGCGCCTATAAAGAGATATGCATCACTGTTTACTGCCCTATCCCTCCCAACTTATGTCCCCCTTGTTCAGTCCCAGACCTATCCCACGAGGAGGGCAGTTGCCGGTGAAGTCGCCAGGACCCTGTTGCGAGACCAGACTTCCATTTCAACGACAACACAACTGGAAAATGTTTTGGAAGTTCTCAAAGTCCTGATCAAGGAGGGCTCGCAGCAGCCGTCTGGCTATCCAGGGGGTCCCCAGCGTCGCGCAATGGAGACGGACGAGACAATGGAAGAACAAGGCTGGCTAGCAAGGATTGTCCATTTGCTTAATGGCGAAGACAACGATACCCAATTCCGTCTTCTCCAGTTGGCACGCAAGGCCTATGCCGAAGGCAACGAGCGTATACGAACGACCACCCCGCCTCTAATTACGGCTGGCATGAAATTAGCCCGTCGTTACAAAGCACGGGAGCACTATGAGGATAATTGGGAAACACAATCAAATGCCTTGTTCAAGTTCATGCACTCTTCCATTTCATCACTCTACACAAGAGTCAATGGCTCGGGCGCGGCAGAACTGGCTCTTCGCCTGTTCACTGCGTGTGGACAGACAGCAGATATGGTTGGTTTCGAGGAGGTCGCGTACGAGTATTTTGCCCAAGCCTTCACCGTATATGAGGAGGCCATTTCGGACTCAAAAGCGCAATTCCAGGCTGTATGTGTCATCGCCAGTGCGCTGCATCAGACGAGGAATTTTGGGAAAGAGAATTACGATACGTTGATTACTAAGTGCGCGTTGCACGGGAGCAAGCTTTTGCGCAAGCCGGATCAATGCCGAGCTGTGTATCTAGCAAGCCACTTGTGGTGGGCCACGCCAATTGCGGCAAGTGAGGAGTCGGACGAAGGTGTAAGGACCCCATCCACCGATCAGAGTTTCCGCGACGGAGTACTTACTAACTCGACGTACCAGCTTTACCGCGACGGGAAGAGAGTCTTGGAGTGCCTGCAGCGAGCGCTTCGGGTGGCAGACTCGTGCATGGAACAAGCGACGTCGATTGAGCTATTCGTGGAGATCCTCGATCGTTACGTGTACTATTTCGACCAAGCCAATGAATCTGTAAGAGCCACGTTGACTGCTTTGCTGCGATGATTGAAACTGATGAATACTAGGTGACAACCAAGTACATCAACGGATTGATTGAGCTGATACACTCGAATCTCGGCACAAACCAACAGGACTCTCCCAGCATCGAGAACAGCAAGCGACATTTTAGGCATATACTTGAGAACATTGCGGGAAGACAATACGAGGGCATAGTCCTACAACCCCAGAAGTAATCCAACAGCTGCAGGTTGTATAATCCAAAGGCATGAGAGTGGACGACAGCGAGATTTGAAAGACTGGAGTGACCCAGGCGCCGTTACTGAAACCAGGACTCCAAGAGGGCAGGCCAATATATGCTGGCATGATAATAAACTTCAAGGGGCAATGAGGAGTCGGGAGAGCGACGACAAACAGACGATTATGTGTGTATATATGTATATCTCTTAAGATTTGGGACATGACCTACTCGTCCGGCCAGGAGTTGAAACTGACAAAAGAGGATAGTTACTGTTAATAAAAGGCATAATTCCCCCAATTGACGGCGCTTTGTCCCGTATGAATCTATGAATATGAGATGGTAGATGTTACCGCATTGCTGCGTGTATAATGATACGTTGTTCAAATAGTAAGTGGTGAAAGTGAAGTAGTCGTGTTAGGAGCCGAGGGAGCTGAGGCAGCCCCTGAATGTGGCGGTGCTAGGTACACTAATTACCTACCTAAAACCGGTATTTACTGTAGCAAGGCCCCACATGCCAAGATCTTAGTGTACTGATCCGTCCCAACGGGCTTCACGACTTGCGGCAGACCGGCTCTCGACCTATTCGACGGTCTTGCGTAACAACTCGATTGCTGAGAGAGCGACAAACCCAACACAGCAAATGTGGGTTAGGCCAGCCCAGCTTCTCGAATGTACTGTTTTGTATCACCTGCTTAATATCCCATCGAAACTTTCTTTGCAGACGTCGATGTGGAACATATGGCCGACGCTGCTACATAGACCGATGTGCTTTTCCTCTTATTGCTGATTGCTCTCCCCTTCTTCTTACTACAGCCAATCCGTCCGCTCGCTCCTTTCATATCGCGTCGACCCAGGCCTCGTCTTCTCTCCTTCGCTATCGCATACCCGCTTTGGTCCGGCATCCTGCCCTGTCATTCCCTGTACTACCTTCTCGCTTTATTTGCATAGCCTTCTAGTTCCGATGCGGTTGCGTTGAACCTTTCCCTACTTTGTGCCGCCGCCGCCGCCGCCACGATGCCGTCCGAGAAGTCCCGCTACGAGCCGGCGCCGCCCATACCAACCTACGATGAGGCCACCGCCGGCGATGCCTCGTCCTCCAGGTCACCTTGGCCGCCATCCCCATCCCCTATCGATAGCAGGCCCGACCACGAAACCGAGGCGCAGTCCCTCCTCCACCACAGCAGACCTCTCGATCAGTCACGGAGGGCACCCGCAGGTTACCGGCCTCCACATGTTGAGACTGACGACGAAGGATCAGAATGGAGTCTCGAGGACGATGATAGTGATGGTGGCGAAGCAGCCCAGGTGCGGCGTGAGATGCAAGAACTGGAAATCGAAGACCCCCTCGGCGACGATAACTCGAGCACGACGTCCTGGACAAAACGGATGGGCTTTTCGCGTTTTTCATTACCGCGGTGGAAATGGAGGTGGCGTCTGCCACGGTTGACGGTCCGGCTCCCTCGTCAATCTGATAATAACGACGCAAACGATGACAATGCCGAGTCGAGTGAGACAAGGACAAGATGGCGGTTCCCGACGCAACTCCCCAGTATAAAAATGACTAGCCGCGATTTAATACTAGTCGTCGGCCGGCTGCTCGCTCTCGGCGTGATCCTGGGCACCGTCTATCTGCTCTTCGTGAGCGACCTATTCAGTAGCATGTCCAGGCGTCTGAATGGCCAGATGTTCGACCCCGAGGCCGTGCGGTCGTTCGTTCAATTAAACGTCGACAAGGAACAGATAAGAGATTCATTGAGGCACTATACGAGTTTTGCGCATCTCGCCGGCACCGAGGGAGACTATGCGCTTGCCATGGACGTGCACAATAGCTTCCTGAAGTACAACTTTGACGGGGTGGCCGTGGATGAATACTACGTCTATTTAAACTACCCCAAGAAAGACGGCAGGGCCATTGAGGTTATGTCCGTAGATGGAAAGAGGGCCATTTGGACGGCCGACCTGGAAGAAAAAGACGTGGGTGGGGAAACGGCAGGCCGCCAGACGTACTCGTTCCACGGTCATTCCAAGTCGGGTGAAGTTAAGGGTCCGTTAATTTATGCAAATTATGGCTCTCGCAAAGATTTCGAACGACTTACAGAGAAGGGCATCGACACCAAGGGTGCGATTGCACTCGTCCGTTACCATGGTACACAGACAAATCTTGCTCTGAAAGTCAAGGCAGCAGAGCTAGCCGGCTTTGCCGGATGTATTGTTTATACCGACCCTGCCGACAACGGTTTCGTCAAAGGTGACCCTGCACCGAAGGGGCGGACTATGCCGGCCGATGGTGTCCAGAGGGGCTCGGTGGGCTTGTCAAACTTAATCATCGGCGATCCACTTACCCCTTTCCGGGAGAGCAAAGAGGAGAATCCTCGTCTATCAACAGACCAGGCCAAAGGACTTGTAAAAATTCCCAGCTTACCGATTGCCTGGCGGGATGCCAAGGTCTTGCTACAGCATATCGAAGGCTTTGGTGAGCCATGTCCCGAGAATTGGAGAGGCGGTGTCCCTAACGTGAGATGGTGGACTGGCAATTCCTCATCGCCCATTGTCCGTCTCAAAAATGAGCAGGATGAGAATGAGAAGCAGACGATCTGGAACATTTACGGCAAGATCGACGGCTACGAACAAGGCGAAAAGTCTATTATAATTGGCAACCATCGTGATGCATGGGCTTTTGGTGCCTCGGAGCCCAATTCCGGAACCGCTATTATGCTTGAGGTGGCGCGCGTGTTTAGTGAACTCGCAGCTAGAGGCTGGCGCCCCCTGCGCTCCATCGAATTTATGAGCTGGGATGCTGAAGAGTATAACATGATAGGCAGTACTGAGTTCGTCGAAAGAAATCTTGAAACTCTACAAGCGGGGGCCTATGCCTACATCAACCTAGATGCCGCTATTTCAGGCAGGACTTTCCATGCCGCTGGTTCCCCCATGTTTAGCAGACTAGTGATGAAAGTCATCGAAAGAGTCTTCGATCCTTTCGCCAATGCGACTCTACTCGCCTTGTGGAAAGATAGGAACGCCAACCTCGAGTCCCCAGGATCTGACAGTGACTATGTTCCCTTCCAAGACCTAGCGGGAACCAGCTCGCTAGACATCCACTTTGACGGCGAAATTCACCCGTCCCATTCGTCCTATGATAATTACGCATGGATGGAATCAGTCGGCGATCCCGACCTGGTTTATCACGGAATGCTCGGCCAGGTTCTCTCGCTTCTCATCATCGAACTCGCAGACCGCCCTATCCTCCCCTTCGATATGGGCAATTATGCTTCTAGCCTAGGACGCTACCTCGGTCATTTATGGGAGTGGACTGATAAGAAGGGTGTGACCAAGGGCGACAAACCGAAGGTCGACTTAAACCCTATCAAGAACGCTGTTAAGCATGTCGAGACGTCGGTTTCGCAGTTCGAGAAATGGGAGCCGTTCTGGGAACGCGAGGTCCTCGCTTCGAATGGTTGGGAGCCCGCCGTCTTGGGCATTCGACGACTAGATTATAATAACCGCATGGCGGATTTCGAAACAGGGTTGTTGGATCTTGAAGCCGGCGGTGGTGTACGTCTTCTCCACGCTACTCATTTTTCTCTTACCCGCCTTTCCCCTCCCCCACTCCTCTTTTTGTTGTGCATTCCTTCACCTCGTTCATCAGTGTATATCAGGGTAATCTATATATTAACCTACGTAACAACAGATCCCAAACCGCACACAATTCAAACACGTTGTCTTCGGCCCCCAGCTCTGGAACGAATACGACGAGGCGTACTTCCCAGCTATCATGGACGCCGTCGAGGCGCGCGACTGGAAGCTCGCGCAGGACCTCGTAGGCCGAATCGCGGGCATCATCGATCGTGCTGCGGAGGCGCTTTTGCCTTCGTCTGATTAGCCTGTCCTCTGTCATTATTTTTTCTCTCTCTCTTTATAAATAATTGTCGAAGCGCGCTCGCCCGCGAAGCCAGATTTTTTTGTTATATATGTTTAGAGAAAGGCTTCTTAGCCGATGGATGGATTGATTGACTGGCTGATTAAGTGACGGATGGATGCATGGCTTGGCGTTCCGGTTTTTGTAGTTTATGGATGTGTGTATATGTAGGAAATTACCCAGGGTTTACTTATTATCTGCCCACCTACCATCCTACCTGCCTACCTGCCTTGAGTATTTTTAAGGTTGGGAATTCGGCAATAAGGTGTATTTACCGGAGGTTGTTATAAAAAAGGGATGGAATTAAAATATCCAAAGTATACCGCTTGATATGAGGTCTGAAATTTTATTAATAGTCTAGGTAGTTGGTTCCTTTTTTGCGAGGAATGGAATATGTATATGCTGCATGTAATTTATCCGTTCAACTATGTTTATTGGAATCGTTAATTGTTTTGTGATGGGGATTGGAGCGCGAATAGGGTGTGGTAAAGTTGTCGTGTCGATAACTTGGGCTCATCCTAGTGTGAAACTTGGAGCTTGTATATACGTAGGCGGCAGGGGCATACTCGATCGACCTATGGGCCGTACATGCTGGTGGTGCCCTAGATAGTATCTTCTCATTGCCTGAGCGCCTCATCAATGTATCTGATTGCGTTGTGTGGTCAACGAGCCCCTAAAGTTCTGTTTAATTCCTGGGGGTCGAAATGTGAGGCATAAGTGCCTACGTGCAGGGTGAAATGGACAGATCCGGTATCTCTTACACTTCAAAGTCTAGCTGCTAAAGGCACTCTATCTAATTGTTTGCTAGTCTTCTGGCTCTGCTGGATCTAGAAGTCCCGCGTTGACGCGGTTATTTGGGTGCTAGGTTAGATGGTTAGAAGAACGTGGATATCCCGCCGTGAAAGCCAGTAGCTTAGGTCTCACGTACCATATGTCACAATTGCACTGTTGGATGTTTTAATGTTGAGTGTTGTTTCTAAACAAGGGAATGAAAGGTTTATACATTTATCTCATATAGCTGAAGATATCAATATATATATTAGAGACAAGGGCTAGTGTCTGATGCCTCTTGATCTTGAAAGCTATTCTGTTGTAATCTATGGCATTTGCATTTATTTTGTCACATGGGGCTGCGACGTAGGACGCGACTAACCTGCTCAAGAGAGACGAATGCGGATCGGACCGATCCATTCTCGCTTCTACAATCAACCGATCTCATGATCTCGTACGAGGGCACCCACTGCCAAAAAGGCATACCCACGAAGGTTGTTTTAGAGACCCTCGCGTAATAGCGAGCACTTACGAGCTACCTCAAGAACACGGTTCCCAACAGTGGGCGCCATTGTTGCGCGAAGGTGTCTAAATACCTATTCGTAGGTGAGTCCTAACTATATATATCCCTGTGTGTAAAGCGGAAACCAGGGTTTCTCTACAACTCCGCTTTCGTCGTCGTGGAAATTAGTAGCATGGTTGCTTTGAGGTCTTTGACAGGTGCTCGTGCGGCTCAACTATCCGGTATCTGACTTCCTAGGAAGGTAGCTATGTCCGAAAGGGTAGCCTCACGGCTGTGTAGATCCGCCTTGGAAACCACGTGTTTTGAGCAGTTATGTCGACATTTTCGAGACCATGAGTTCTCGGCAAAGCCCGACTAAGTCACTTTGCTAGCATCTGACTCGGCAAGTAAGTTACTCTGCTGCCAAGGACTTATGGGCCCGAAAATGTCAACCCTACCCAGATCTGGTTCTTATCATCACTTACCAGACACGCTAGGAGGGGATAAAAAGCGTTTATTCAGTCACATTGTAGAGAGCTTCCGTTCGAAAGTGTAATCGCGGCGAGTCACTCACGCTACACTAGAGCCGGTAGTTGGATAAGTGAAGGTGGTCTTCCGTCTGTCCGGTGCGACCCGTCGGCTAGATTTGAGCCAATCGGTGAAAAACAGCTTTTTGTTTGGTCGTTAAGTGCTGCTACTGGCTCGGGTTATTGAAACCTTGAAGAGCTAATCATTCTATATTTAGGTTAGTCTGGTTTCCTGTGTAGCGCGTATTGACTTCGTACATAATCTCCAACCCGGTTTCTGTGGATCAATCGTTAAACAATTATCAATGCGAATGTGGGTTTGTCGGCTGCGGATGTACCGGACTCACTCCGGTCTGGATGCTGGTGATGGTGCAAGCTCGGCATTCCTCGCGCTTCCGTGCCGAGTTTCCAGGTTCCTGGAAAAGCACCTCTGCCAACATTTTGGTGTTGAATAATCGGGGCAGAGGCTGAAAAAGTCTCCTGCATCTGTGATATGCACTGCACGAACCACATGCCGGGAGATTAACGCAATTCATGGGACCACAGCCATCTAGAACTGCGACCCTATCCAGAGTGCTTAATTTTTCTTCACATTGGCCGCAAAGGATCCATACCGGGTGGTTGGGGGCATCGGCTCTTTCCGGGATGCGACTTGCTTCGCTGTCGGTGAACGTGGATAAGATTCATTATCTTCATTGGCGGTATGTTTTGTGAGACTGCGCGATTCGATACGCTTTGATACGCTTCTGAGGGCTCCGCTTAAGCACAATCCTGATTGAGTTGGTTGATGCTCACGTCTTTTCGGTGTAACGGTGGATATCGACCAGGTCCTGGGTTGTTGGATTTTTTGATTGAGACAGTGACAGCAGACGGACGGGCTCCTTTTTATTTTCGATCGGTTTTCGTCAAGTGGTATGTTCCATGAGTCGACGATAACGTGATAGTGGGGTTCCTGTTTTCACCGCTTCAGTAGCGAGGAGATTAGGATGGTGCGTGGATGTTGAGTCGAGCCAAGATGGGGCGTAAGGTTTATGCTTAACAGGAGACGTGTGAATAGAAGTGAGTGGAATTTTGGTGAGCCGGAACTTGGGGAAGTCAATGGTTTTGTTGATTACGCACGCAAGAACCTTGATGGCGACAACCTTGATGGCTAGACCGAGCACCGATGGCATCCACATAAGAATCCGAGGAGCCACGCGCTGTCGTTTCTCTTAGATCTCCGCGACGATAAAACCAGGCTGTAATGCCATACGGTTTGTCCCCTCGCAGTTACTTTGTTACTCGTGACCCCCGCCGATTGAGCTCTTTGCTATAGTTGTTGTTGCCTTTTGTGGAGGTGATAGCTATGATACAGTGGATGCGATAACAATCAAATAGTAGCGGCCAGACAAACACAGTTTCCACGATGGTATCGCCTTTCATGCGCATACCCGTTGAGTTGCGTTTGATGATCTACGCATACCTCTTCGACGCGGGGGACACAGATGCCCACACCCACGAAGGGTATCACCAGGATTCAAAGACTAGAATCAAAAAGAAGCCGGCAAAGCAGAAAATAATATCGATTCGAAATGGCCAGCAGGACATCCCGTCGAGGCTGAATTCGTTTTCAGCTGGGATTTGCAATCAATGCGGGAGATGCGTGCCGCCAGCTCGCAAACCACAACCCCATAAGGGAACGCGTTCGCGCTACCAGGTCATGGGAGGCTCTTTCGCCCGCCGCTACTTCGAGACGACGTACTGCCTAGCGAACGAGGGGGCGTACTTCTGCACCGCCCTCATGCGCGTGAACCGCAATATCTACGCCGAGACGAGCCATATAGTGTACGGAAACCACGTCTTTGATTTTGGAGCTGATATCGAGGCCGTGAAGCCGTTCCTCTCAGACCTCACGACTGGGGCGCGGGCACTCGTCAAGCGGATCTCTCTGTATAAGAGGGGCCCTTGGCTTTTTCATGGTTGGAGTGATCGGAGTGAGTGGCGAGCTAGTAAGTTTCCACCCTTCTCTGCTTTTTACTATCGCCTGTTCATATTTCGGATCGACTATTTGGTCGGTCGATCATTAAGACTTGTGCTGGCTTCTGTCATAAAGTTCCTAATATGTAACTCCTAATAGTGTGCACGTACTTATGTGACTATGCGTCCGTGGATCACCTGCGCCTCGTCGTCCAGGCCGGTCGTCTTCCGGAGTCGCGAAAACGAGAGTGGGAGCAGTGGGGATCGATGGGAATCGCCCCGCGCCAACTGTCGAGACAGGATGTGGCTCTTCTTGTTGGCATTCGCCATGCGATGCTTGATTGGGTCGAAGATCTTTTTCCTATGAAAACTCTCCGTGATGTAGAGGTCTTGCCGGATTACTGCACCATGCCCCTACCCCAGACTTCAGATATGGTTGTTTATATGGCGCTTTCGGCCTCTATTGATAAAGGTCTCGGAGAATTTTTAAGGGGGCGCTTTGGATTAGGTTGTTGCACGCCGAGCTCCAAAGCGTAAATGTACGTTTTCGTTTAAGCTTATGACGTTATCTGTTACCATACGGTTTGATTAGAGGGTAATTTGGCAGGCATGTGATGGGTTTTCAAATATGATCTTCATACTAGTTACATCTTTATGAAATAATTTCACAACATGTTACGCATGCCTGGTTAGAGGTTTATACGTTAGAACCTGGTTTATGAGGTCCTTTGAAATGGAACAGCTAACAGTGCGCGTAGATTATATAGTTTCACGTGGTTACGAGCTAGGAAATCGGTACGCTCAAGTGGACATGTAAACTCTTATCATTAATTGGGTTACTACATGTATGCTTTATCGTTGTCACAGAACAGAACCAGCACTAAACCATGACACCATCTGTATACGTGCCGTAACAATTGTCTACTTACCGCGCCACAGCAACTGCTAAATTTAGCTGTACGGTATATAGTCTACTGCTCGCAATGCTCTTTCAGCATGTCAACCCACTCTTTTACAATGGGCTCTAGCCAGCTTGGGACTTTCAGTTGCCACTCTTCGATTCTGCGAACACACATGGCTGTAGCGAGCGGTTTTTTAATCTGGAGTCGCTCCGAGTACTCGGATTGCCACATAGCTAAATACTTGATTAAAAAATCGTCCTGTCGACCAGCGCAGCGGCAAAGTGGTTCAGTCGAATGCTTGATATTGGGGCCGGTGGGTAGACCGAACTTGTCGAGTTCGAAGTAGCAGCCGCCGGGCAGGACGACACCAGGGGGTACCTGAAAGTTAGAGGATTCAACATTGCAATCAGCCATCTTTGAGAATATGTCTCTATATGAGCTTGGTTGGTAATTATCGTCTGTGGGTCAGTTTTGTGAATACTACCTACTAATGTTCTTGTCGAAGTCGAAAGTAGATGGACTGTAGCTCGTCGCTATTTTATATACTGCTAAGTCTATTGTGTCCACGTTACAATAATTGTTTTCTTCAACAACAGCTCTGAAGAATGTTCGGAGAATCCGTTTGTCACTATCGTCTTGTCTTACTTTCATTTGGTCGAGCAAGACAAATATTCGGCTTTATCTACATTTTTTGCTCTTTGCTCAATCTCTTATATGAATGGCAATTGTATGATCCTTTTTGATCAACCTCTTTGTGCTAAAAGCCCAGTTCATGACACGCTCATAGCCAACGCCACATGTCTCGACACACGCTTATATCTGCAGGGCTGTCAGAAATGTCAGAAATGAGAAGTCGCGTCTGCTTTGGCTTCTACGGTATTTCGCAAAGAATGGTCTACCAGACTCGCGTGCCGCATTTTACGCATACCTCCTTGTTTGGCATACGGATCTGCGAATGTGGGAAAATGCAACCATTAAGTGCGCCTGTATGATATATAGCAGTATGTTGATTCTTTATCGAGCTTACAGGTGATACTATGAGTGCTGGGACTTTGCCTCCGGAGGCGCATCATTATTGCTATCATCGCTCCTAACGACAAAGCAACGTCAGGATGTTGATATTATAGCTCTCGGCACGGACGTGTTTAATTCAAGATATCAAGCACCTATTATGTCGAATATAACGGCTGAGTAATATAGGTTCTCTATTGAGTTTCAGCCTATTTTTCAAATTACTGCTTGGCACCCAAGTATTTGCAACTTTCATCGAGCCAAATTTCTTTCCTCTGTTCCTAACAACCTAGCCTGCTCAACTGAAACGGTTGTTTTAACCTTAATTCCAATCGACATGTCAACCAACAAGATGTTTTTCGTGGCTAGCTATTACAGACCAATGCGCTTTCTAAGAGTGCTGTCCATCGTATTGAGTGTCTGTGTAACACATTTTCTACGCGAAGGCGCCTTGCAGGCAAAAGTTTCTGGAGCGTTACATGGGGTTAATTATGTTGCAAGAAACCTGGGAGGTTATGTGATGAGGGTAATAGTGAGAAACAAAGTATCAGCTACAGAGGGCTAGAGTCTAGCCGCTAGACCGATGAACTAAATGTTACATATTGACCACTATCTACTCCTTTGGGGTCTCACATTAATCATATTATATTAATCTCGTGAGAAATTCGTGTTATGAGCCCTGTTCCAGTTTTTTAACTCCGCCTCGTTGCCTGCCTGAAAAAAAACAAGAGGCGGTGCTCTCTTCAACATTGGATGTCTTAATGGCCACATCTCCTGCGGGTTCCTCATATAGAGCTTGTTAGGATCTCGTGTGTGGGCAGTGGTGGTGTACGACGAGCCAATATGGGCCGCCCCGAATGGCAAATCTTGCTCGGAAACAGCCTGTTCTTTCAAGCGACGCCTATTGCGCCGCTTTAAACGAATCGTGAAGATGAACACCCATACAAGGGTTATAAATGTGGAGTGGGTAGGATAGCGTTTGGGGACTTTCTGTGGAAAAGATTGGAATGGATCCGAGCGACTATTCATCGTCCTAGCCGAAATCTGGAGGCGAATAGGGAAGCTGATGACTATTATTGCGATCCGCCACCTCGTTTTCGGACGGAAGTAGCTCATTGAATAGGAGGTCAGTAAAGGTGAGCTAAGCTCAGTTTTTGATACCAAGTTACGCTTATGAGCTAGAAGTCTTTTGAACCGAACAATACTCAAAATTGTGAAGACACGAAACGTTGGAGCGACTGGGATGCCTGGCGTCTGCAAACTTGTCCATTTTTCAAGGGAAATCTCGTTGTCTTGCTCGGAGTCGGCCTGGGCATTCATTTCCGCAAGACGTGCCGCAAAGTTCTCTTTTGACAGTGGGTTATCCCCGGTTGCCCAAATAGTTTGGTCATTATCCGCGGACTTGAAGAGGTCAGCGACATTAGGCTGTTGCTTGCCGTCGTCATCATACGGGTTTGAATTCGTTAAACTTGCCACCTTATCGCTTGATACAAAGTCCATATCCTTTATATCGTCTCTCCATGGTAATGCCATCAAGAAAGCTGACTCAAAATGACTGGCCAAATGTCTTTGGAAGGCATTTATATCCGGTATTTCCGCAAAGCATACGAAACATTGCTGTAAAAGGGGAGCTGGCTGGCCGGCTATAGCTGCAATCTGTGAAACAGTCGCGCTGTTGATATCCGGATGGATGGTTTTTAAATGTGTTTCACACTCCTCAAGGGAATTAAATACTTCCGGCTGGGACTGACCTTGGGGGTGCAGCGGGCAGACCCAGTGATCATAATGAGGTTGGCCCAGGTGTGCTTGCCAATCCTTGAACTTTCCGTACGCTTTGCCGGCCATATTGCAATTTTTAAATAAGCATATGTATGGCTGCAAGTCCTCGAGTATGTGATATCTCCACTGCTTTGATTTCTTACGCTTGTAAAATGTTTTTGACGGTAAGACGAGACAACAGTAAGGACATAGTTTTTCTTTTTCTCCGAGATCTAGTTCTGGTGGAGGTGGTATCTCAAATAGTTCGGTGCTTCGCAGTGCACCGCCCTCTGATGATGCTGTTGATGATGGAGCAGCAGTCATCGGTGGGGCAAGCCTGAATGCAGTAGACTGGAATTCAGATGGAACTGTGTCACTTTGCGTGATGCTTGGGATGCCATGCTCTAAGAAAGGAGTTGAGTTATCAGTAGCGAACGGTGATGGTATCGAAGCCTGTGCTTGCAACCCTGGATTAGGGAGTGCGGTTTCGGGCTTTGGAGTCAGTAGTTTCGCGGGAGGCCGAGCCGAAAGCCTGGACTGATGAGTCCTAAAATATATCAACTGTCTCCTGCGCAACGAGATGGCTTCCGCACAACGACTGAGAAGCTGCCTTCTATACGCTTCTAGTTGAGGCTCAACGGTCTCACCAATCGGGTTTTGAAGCCACCTTATTTCTAAATACTTAATGACAAATTGTCGGAATCTTTTGGTAGTTTCAAACCTGACTGTGTCGATATCCTCTTTCAAAGACGGAGAACCACAGACACGCTCCCTAATCAGACTATACCCGACATCTTCATCAAAGAGCCTCTGCGCTTTCATGAAAGAGTTCCTATTACTTGCTTTCCGTATTGAAAGCGATAGCTGATGAAGCGTCGAGATTGTAGCTTCAATCGACTTCAACGCTATAGTTTGGTCCTGCGGACTTGGTCTGGAAAGTTGCAAAAGCTTCAAGCCAAAGCTAGAGACCGCAAATTGTGATAGGTCAGAGAATGCGCTGAGTTCATCTGATACGTTTGGAGATCCTTTTAGAACTATATATCAATGTCAATGAGCTTTCTATGCGACCTGAGGGCTGAGACGTTGGTACCGGATAGCAGCTGTTTGCAGAGGATCTCTAGATTGCCATCAATCGCCGCCCTGACTGATGGAGCGGTGCGGAGACGATAGTCCAGTGATGCATGCCGAGACGCAAAAACGCCGATATTTGACGTCCAAAGGTTATATCTTTCTGACTGTATGACTACATTCTGCCTAATATCATCTCCCCTAAGGTTTTGACAACACGAAAAGAGTGAACGAACCCTGCTAGCGGTATCTGCAATCGAGTCTTCGTTTGAATCACTCACCAGACTACGAAAGAGCGTCGCGGTCATATTGCTTTATGCTTTGTATTCTCTTCAATTTACCAAGAAAGAATGCGTTGAAGAAGAGGTCGCATCATTATTATGATGTGAGCACCTGTGGTGTTGGGGTTGCATCGATGAATTGCGCTCAGCCTTGAAGCATAATCACATGACCCGTAGTTGGCATTAAAGCTAATATAAGCATATTCGTACACCGAGTATACTCAACAAGCTTGTAGCACAAGTCCAAGCTTATTTACCTTAGGTAAAGAAGAACAAAAGCTGATCAAATTTACTTATAACATGCGAATGAAGTGATCTCTATCACAAACGATCTTACTAGCTTACAAATTTGTTGAACATACTTTTTATAGGCCTATTTTCCGTTGTAATCACTCTGATCATTGTTCAGTATATTCCAAGTCAGTGAGCCAATACCGGTAGCTGTTTTGGAAAATAGGACGGGACGTTTTGATTACTCTGGAAGATCTCTAAGAACATTCAAAATCATGTGCGCTCTGCTCCGCTCATCGATCTCCAAAAAGTACCACGGTGTTATATACGATAATCCCGCTCGCTTTCGGCTTGATTGCAACACGCAGATCTCACACAGAACCCGTTCCATGCCCAATCGACTCCGGAGCCTGCGTGCCACTTTTATCGCGTCCTCGGGAAGGGTGGACAAATCGTTCAGGCTCAAGCAATTGTCCATGTTTCCCAGTACAATAGCTGCAATAGCCGCGGCGATGGGTGTCGCAAAAGAGGTGCCACTCCGGTATATGATTTCCTTCTTAGGATCTAACTGACAGGATGGGACCCCCTCCCCGAGAGTGCAAATCTTGCGCCCCGAGTCATCTTCCGTGTTAAAACCAGAGGCGTTGCCATTACCATCCGAGGAGTTGATCCTAATAACGTCTCCTGTTTCATGTAAAGAAGCAGGCCAACTGACGCCGCTATTACCGCCTTCGTTGCCGGCGGCGGCGAAAATGATCACGTTATTATCTCGTGCGCTGCGGATAGCAGATAATATTGGCCGGAGCTTTTCATGAAATCGGGGGAAACCGAAAGATAAATTGATAATATCTACTTTATCATTCCCTATTGAGTAGTGCATGATGGCCTGGGGAGGCATGGTGAGTCGAAATGTCTTATGAAACGGTTCGGCTTGAACTTACCTCAGCAATGCCCTTGATATCCGCATCTCTCAACAGTGTTGACTTGCTAACCCTAGATATACGCAACTGGGCATGAGGAGCTAGCCTGAGTAGTAGATATGCTACGTGTGTTCCGTGTCCATCCGTGTCTTTACAAGATGCCGAGTTTGGCCAGCATTGTATCCTTCCTGCTTTCGTGGAAATCCATGGATTAGACAAGTCGATGCCTGTATCCAAGACAGCAATTTTGATTTTCTCAGTTCTAGTCTTTGCTGGCCGGGGTAACTTTTGTTTATTATGCTCTTGGTCAAATTCGTCGAACCATGTCAACCCCAGCTGGACTCTGCTTCTGCGGTTAGTAATTGAGTATGTTTTAATAATTCTGCGGCCCGATAAGTTACTCACTCCTTTGAGTCGGGATGATCAGTAGCGTCATAAAATCGTGGTTGTAACCTCTTGGAATTAGATGCAGTTAAGCGCCCAAAAAGAGAGCCCATCGACTTTGGTGTAGTCACAACCTGTGGTGCTGTTTCTGTATGAAGCTATAGACTGGATGAGTAGTAGCTCATGAAGCTTAGAGCCTTTTCTTACATTTTTCATATATCTATGTGGTATTGTCTTATGGGTTGCCTTTTGCGGAACGCTGGGGAGTTTCATGGTTGATATTACATCGTCAGGATCTTTCTCTCCCCAAAGAGACAGAAATTCGGATTCAAGAGGGCTTATAATCCCTTCATAGAAGCTCTGGGTGAATTCATGGGGTTTATTAAAGTCTCCAGGCTCAGTAGAGTTGCTGATGTCAAGACAAGTTGCCACAGCTTGTTGATAATACTCGTGGACATCCCAATCCATCCGGTCGAAGTGTGATCTGGCAGCCTGCCTCAAAGCGGCAATATCTGCATCAGTGCTCACATCAAGCTTGATAATTAAGGGCTCTTGACAAAAGATCTCCATCAGAAGGATTGCGAGGTATAGAGGGTTGACGTCAATGGATAGCTTAGAGGTTTGCAGGGAAGTTCGGCGCTTCTGACTCATGTCCGTAATTAGGAACGGTCGGAGGAAGAGGTGAGGGCCTTGTTGAATAAGATGCACGGTGGATCTCGTCAAACCTCCTATAAACCAAGGTTCTTGGCAATAGTCTAGTAGGGAATAGGAAATGATAACGGCTAAACAAGATTTCCCTTTGAAGTCTAATTCTGTATCATTTTGAAGGAGGCTATTAGCCAAGCTGATGGCGTCGCCATTTTTGAGTTCCTCCATTTTGGGCTCTGTCTCCGGAAGGCGGATCAGGGACTCGTCTTCGATTTGAAAATTGAGCCGAATGCTCTCCCTATTGCTTACCACTGGACAAAGTCTAGTGATAGGTCGACGATGTTGTCCTCGTGACGTAGGCCTCGAATTCTCGGGAAGTATGAGGAGAATTGGTGGTTTAACCCTGAATTCCGTTTAGTGCATCCGGAACGGTAATTCTGGGCCCAGGTGAGCATGGTACTTACAGAGGACTGCTGACTGTAATAGTGCTTTCTTGCCATCGCATGCAACCTCTTCGTTGATTAAATAACATCGTGAATGAAATATCTACATCTTCTTTGTCTTGATGTGCTCGATGGGTGAATAGCAGGATGGCAGTTTGGTGTGGATGAGGTGAAGTGCAACCCCAATATCTCGAGATAGTTGAGAGTGCTGTCAATAGAATTGGTCCTATTTGTGGCCTGTTTTTTCTCTTAGGGACGTTTGTTTCTTCTGGCTGTGGCTGGTAACTTGTATCTTTCAGTACTCTAGCGAATTCTTCGAGGTGTTTGACCAATTCTTCGCATGTATGCTCCACGCTAGGGATCATGAGGACTTCTCTGGAAAGAGGCGCGTTAGCTTGATTTTAATCTACCAATATTACCAAAGAATACACATATCAAGAAGTAATATGTCGCTGGGGGCATATACAGCATAAAATCATCAACAATGTCAGCTTTGCCATCTAATAACTTTCGAAGCATTTCTAGACGTGGGAAGGTTGACGACGAAAATTCCTAGGTAACTATAAGCCAGGATCGAATAAGCGAGCAAGAATATTGGACAGTGAGCTTACATCGGAAATATAAGGCTTTCCTAAGGCTATCATCTTTTCTAAGTTTTCGAGGAGTGTTTTGACGAGACTGCCTTGATCTTCATTAACCCTTTCAAATGGCCATTCGGCCATAGACATCAGCAGGCATGGAGACAAGACTCTTGTCCAAAACTCCCTCTCACTGCTGAATTTCTTAGCCAGCGTATACTTCTTAGCAGCGCCGTCGGTGAAGACAGGAAGAACTGCTCTCAACAAGCGAAGTCTTCTCTGCGTCGAGCGGCTTAAGCCTGCATTGTGCGTGGAGTAATCAAATATCTTATCTGGAGACACCATCTTCGACTGGGACAACTGAAACACCGTGCGCAAATGGGCCATCGACTTCTAGAAATGCTCGCTTTAATTTAGTTAATATAGTGTTTCTGGGCTTGTAGCTTTGTGGAGGATTGGATTCGCCACAGTCAGCATTGAGACGCAATGATCAATTCGCGCGACCGCCGTCGGATACAGGCTAAATCAAAACGTCCGCTGAAGAAATATGGCGCTGAATGTATCGGATGTATTTAATAAAACCTAAGAAAGCACGCCATGATATGATCCGAGCATGAGTCTTCATGGCCAAAAGTTCGAACAGACTTGATGGAATGGGCGAATGAGGGTTTGATTGACGAAGATCCTACAACGGCTGAGGAACCTGGAGGGGAACCAATCCACCAATGGCCATCGCTTACGTGAGCAACTACGAGCTGGGGTCGTCAAGATTTCGACTTCGCCTTCGCTGATCTTGGAGATTTTGATAATGTCTCTTGGATGGGCACAGTTATTTTCTTGCAATGACTTCACTGAGAAAATCGTACTTCTTAGCGCCATCATGGGACATAAGTCCTGAAGAAGTCGCCCTCGGGAGTGTTATTGCGAATCTCAATTCCCCGCACACGCCGTTATCAGCACAAACTCTTTCGGCGCAGATCGACACCACAGTCCACACTCAGGAACAACCAGCGTCGGGGTCAGCAAAAAGCTCAAAAGAATGGACGTTAGGCTTATTCTCGACGTTTATCCAGATGTTCACAATCGGCGGAGAGGTCTCGTACACATCTTTGAAAGCGTCCGAGATTGAGTATGACTGTCAAATTGTAAAGACTCAGAGGTTCAAGCCATCGCTTACCTATATTGACAAAGCGGCAAGCGATAGCGGTGTTCTGGCTTACCTTAAGATGAGTGGTCTTGGTGCTAAAGCCTTCATCGTCACTGGGGTCAAAACAGCGAAAGACATTAAGCTTATAACGAGCGAAGAGAAGCAGCGTAGTTTGGTAGGACAACTTGGGGTGGACATTCCACCGGCCCAATTGACGGCGGGACCAAAAGGATCCTACAACTCGTCCCATAATAATACGTGCACGACAACAATTTCTGGACCTGTCGTGTTTGCCTTCCAAGTCGAAAAGCTTTACGTCACCAGAAAAGGGGAAGCTAGAAGCAAGGAGTACATCAGTGGCGCGATGCTGGGAGCTCGGCAGCGCGATGAACTTGTCATCGAACGGGACGCCTCTAGCTTCAAGGGAGAAGAGATGGACGACTTCAACATGGACATCGTGTCCGGGGTGGATGAAGAGACAGGGGAAGAATGTGACATCATTTTGTCAGGCCAGTAAATGCAATAAGCCTAAGCAGACTAGATGTCCTTGTGTCACGTAAATCGAAGGTAACTCATTCAACAGCAAAGAGCCGTCGAACGATGGATCGTTCATAAAGCTTGGGGTTTCATTGAACTAGTTATATAAATGATTTTAAATTTGGTCCATCTACTTATTCAAATTAATTATACGTAGATTGCTACTGTCTAGGGATTATAACAAAACAGGAGAATAAAATTATCGCAATGTTTTGACCGTTTGAAATGCCGTATAGCTACGAGTCAATTATGGTGCTAGTTGAATAATATTAATTCAAACCAAGACGAATCAAATTGTAATAAAGGGCTTGGGAGAACATCTGTTTTGGGGGATTCTAGGGCCATGAACGTCCTCGTATTCGTAAAGCTGTTTAGATCATTAAGAAATATACGAAAAGCTAAGAATTGAGGGATGGCATAGTTTCACTCCGTCGAAATTATAACACTATTTCCCCTTCTTCAATCTTGCCTTGCTTCTATGTCTTATAGAAATACCCGTTTATCGGCGGGCTTACCCGGGCTCTCTTGATGAAATTTCTTTGCCTCGGCCTTCGCTCCGTCGCTTTCCAAATGATCGAAGGGCTCCCATGTCCAATCCTTTTTGCTAGGCCATCCCTGCCACTTGACTAGATACTTCACCCGTCCCTCGATTTCGATGGAGTCCTTGATCACATCCACTTGATAGTATTCTGCTTCCACGTGTGGAATTTCGTTGTAGCTTACCAATTGGTTGGGAGGTTGAACAATGAGCTCTTCGCTTTCCCGATGTTCCATTTTCTTTCCTGTGATTCGGCTAACGTGCTCACTTACCTCGAATACTCCTCTACCTTTTGCTTGTTTGCTTGATGGTATGTCAATCATCGGGAAGAAGGGCTTAATTTCCCTTCTCCTCCTAGATGGGTTTGAACTTTTCGCCAGAGAGCCTTCTTTTTTACGGCGATGAAGTTTTGATGTCGCGACACGTGGTTTATTCCCAGTTGGCGGTTTGGGTACGTATCGCTCTTTTTTACCTTCTACTGACGAGGTTTCCATTGGCCGTGCCATTGTTTCATAGGGTAGATGTGGCATCATTTGTGGTCTCTGGTTAGCAAAATGAAACCCAACACCAAAAGCCGACAGAGGCCTAGGGCTTAGGGCCACCAAAGGCTCATCGGGATATGGGGATTGGTAACATGGATAGGCCTGAAACGCTAGCTCTCCAAATGGCCAGCTCTGCTCTGGGTAATAAATTGGGGACCATGTTTGGGCTACCTGCAGGTCTGTGGCCGCATGAGCTATACACTCGTGTTCGTTGTCATTCCAGTACGGGCCAATCTGGGGTTCGGGGACAATATAATTCATGTTAACAAAAGTGTACTACCTTTCAGGCCTCGTTGAAAATTGACTGAGGTAGGTCAAGGCGGATCAAGATTCTTATTTGTACCATGCGCGCGTGAAATACACTAATTGCAGTTGAGGCGTTAAAGTAACTTGGGTATTGATTGAAATAACTTGGCGATTGTTCTTCTTTCTTTCAGGAAGGAAACTAAGTAATGGTTTTATCATCAAGGCCCTTTCAGCACTTTCTTTCAGAATTCGGGGCGCTTTACTTGTTTGGATGGATTGGATTGCCAGAGTCTTTTTCGTGCCATCGAGGTCTAATAGATCAGCCTCTAAGTGTGACAATGGCTGATTTTGGCTGTAATATAACCTTTCAATACCATCTCCCTGTTAATTTTTTCCTTTTTCTTTTTTTTAAAAAAAAAAAAATTGTCATCAACCAATCGTCGAGACTATTTTGAGACAAATTAAACAACTCTCACACGTGCTAGAAAAACTGGGACCTGCTCATTGTGTTTTTCACTTGGAAGATTTTCGCCTGAACACTGCATTATTGGATGTCACAGGGAAATGTTTCTTCAAATACGTTCAGGTAAATATAACGCTGTAGTCTGTCGCTGAGGTCTTGGCTATGTCAGGGAATACCACAACGTCGTTAGACGAATGTATACTGTAGATGATCTTGACTTTACCCAGCTCGCAAATGTAGCTCGAAGTTTTAACTATACTTGTAAAACGTGTGCCTTAAGCCTGCGTACTCTCCAGAGCTCCCAGAGTAGGACGCTTGCCGCTATGTATGATAACCCTGCAAATATCTGGGGATATAGATAAGATCGTGCTCCAAGATCAGGATGCTTTAGTTCAAGGGCTATTACTTCGGCGACTATAGACCTTGTTAGCGATGATAATGAGAATACACAGACAATGGGGGATTCATCATCCTACAAAGACTGGGTAATACCACCGACGACCATGCAATACTTAGGAAAGCCGGTAGCTCTTTCAGGCCGACGATCTCCGCCGCCAGTGGACCAATAACCTGTGAACCATTATCAATCTTGTGCGATCCTAGCCCTGCTATTGAAGAAACTTACGGCCCAATAGATACCCAGGATGGTCCCGCTAATCAAAGCGAAAGCCACGAGTGTCCCGTAAGATGTACTCGGTAGCCAGAGGGTGAAAACAAGTATGCCGCAAGTCCACGTTGAAATTCCCGCCACCTCCACGCGGCCAAGCCGGTCGCTTAGATAGCCTATGCACGGGCGTCCAATGGCAGCGCCGAGGTTTAAGATTGCAGCTACTGTTGCCTTATCTTGGTCCGATCTGCCAATAGCTGAGGCATAATCCGATAAAGAAAACATTAAAGTAATGTAACCGAACATTATAATAATACTCCAACCCAGAAGCAACCTTACCTGGTAGAGCCCGAGAAGATGGAAGTTAAATATCCGTTGATCCGGCTTGATTTCCTCATTGCGTGACCGAATAAGAAGCGTCGATGCTAGGTTTACAGCAAAAATGATGACGGACGTGATCCGTAATGACCATACGAATCCAAGAGTCTCAAGCATGGCTTGGGTTGAAAAGCAAATAATAAGGCCCCCGATGCCCGAACCAGCGGCGCAAATCCCGCTGGCCATACTGCGTCTTGCGGAAAACCATTGAGGTACGATTGCCGTTGCTGGAATATATATGAGGCCTATGCCGAGCCCTACACAGAGGCCCTGGGACAGATAAAGATGCCATATCTTGGTTGCAAATGAGGCTGAGATGAAGCCCGCAGGGAGCAAAACTACACCGAGGAACATGGGCGTTCTCACACCGTATACTCGACCAAGTACGGTGGCGAGCGGTGCGACCAGCAAAGCGAACGCGAAGTTGAATCCACCAATGAGAGCATAGTCAATAGGTCTCCCTTCAGTAAAGAGATCGTGGGAAAGATAGTAGCCGAGGTAGACGCTATAACTCTACAATGATCGTGGCATGATTAGCATCGTATCGAGGCCGTCAAGAGTCGCAACAATTACCGCCGCTACACCCCACGTGAAGGCGTTGATAAGGAATTGGGCCAGTACGCAGAGCCAGCCATACCCGCCATCTGGTGGCGCCTGCAGGTCGAGTTGTGTAGCATCAGGAGAGAACGTCGAATCATCCTGCGGGGGTGGCTGACGAGGATCAGATTCCCCCCCATTCATGTCTAGTAGATGTGATTGGCGTTGGAGAATCAGTGTTCCTGAGGCTGGATCCCACTTCTGACAGCTCTATAAAACATGAAAGCCTAGAGTAGAAGGCATCGAACACATTTCCGTTCTTTCTTTTATGGCGGGGGCTGAATGTGGTTTTGAAGGACTTGTGGTGGAACGACGAGTACCTATGACAGGTGTAGGGCTTTAGTGGGGCCTTTCTTCGACAGCGTGAGAGCAATGTACTACTCATCTTAGGAAATACTCCCTAGCACGAAGGAGATATCGCACAGCAGCACCCGATCACGACATACCCGGACGTTTCTGGCTACTTCCGAGCTTTGCCGTTTCTACCGTATAGTCTACACGGTATAGGCGATCTAGATATCCAGTCTTTCTGCATGGTACACCGATATCCGTTAATACGTGCTAATTCTGCAGGGAGAACCTACGTGGCTAAGGGGTACAGCAGCTTACTGCCGATGGGACTGTCAAACCGTGACAACAGTATAGAAGTCTGGCATTACTTGAGTGGAAAACGAAGCCCGAAAACGAAGCAAAACTAGTGTGCAGATTGCCACAAAACAGATGTATGTACCGACACTTGAATATTAATCCTATTTCGCCCTATTCTTTCCTTATTTCCTATTCGCAAACACATAATGTCTTGGCCTTAGGGCAAGATCATTATTATCCCCGCAATTCGGTTAGGCACCGCTATATCATGACGTTGTAGAATTAATCCCGTTTCCACATGTCTGAATTCCATGATAGCGGCGAGGAAATGTACATGAGAGATACATTAGATTCTTACATAGTATTTCCAAACAGAGGCTTTGAGGCCGGTGCCCTGTATGCATATCTGCGTGCCACGACGTGGAATCCATCCGCATTACCGATAGCTTCGTTTGAGCCGGGGTGATATCGTGATTCTTAGATTGACACATGAAGCTGCGAAGGGCGAGGTCACGCGCGATGTTTATGGTGTAGTCCGCCTTCTAAGCGAGGGCCGCCGCGATCAAAGCGGCATAAGGTCCGTTATAACAACCGAATTCTTAGAATTTGTCACAACCAAAGAAACGCATAATGTCCTGTTGAACAGGAACTGGCTAGTCTCGAACACAAAAGGCTTTGGGTAAGTGCTCGATCTCACGACGCTCTGATAAATGCGCATGCCAGGACCCTCGGAGTTGCCATGGCTTATCTGTAATTGGGGCAGATAAATGTCGCGTCACAGAAACCTCCCAAACCATGATTGTCAATTCTCCGACATCTCCAGGCTTATTCCAAGGCACCTGGAAGCCGCGAAACGCAAGAAATGCCAGTGTTACTGAAGGATTCACGCTTGCCGTATGGTAGGCCCCGGCCTCGAGTTACTATTTCCTAAAGCAGCAAGACTGTTTGGAGAAACAATGACAATCGCATAGGAAGAGACAAAATGGGTTGCTGAGGTGATATGACATATTAAAATCATCATTGTCAGTGCTTCACAAAGTCCTAGGCGAGTATGGAATACGACTTGGCATTTTCGCAATTGATCTGCTGAACATGTGGTGTGGTAGCTGTGGCTGCGAATTAGCTAGCGGTAGTGTCACTGGCCGATTACAATTGGTTGAAGCAGTAAGGGTATAAGTGGAGGGCTCCTGTAAAAGGACGCCAAGGATGGACAAGCGAGCAGTAATCAACGTTCAAGGATACCTACAGTTTTGCTCTCACTACAGGGTCTTCGTGATACCTATTGACATAGAGGATGCACCTATGTGCAGTGCCTGCCCAAGCATATGCAGTATCAAATCACGTCACAGCCAGGCTTGTTTGTGTAGTACTTCGCCTCTACAGACTTGCTCCAGTTCCACAATTTGCCATCATCGGGCAGGTTGAAATGATGATGAGATGGTTTACTGCGTTTTCAGGCTGTGATTTCATCCCGACCTACATCACAGGCTTGTAGGATACGTATATATAGCATCTATTTGTGGCTCTTCTGGGATTGTAATCACGTATGGGTGGCCCATCGCATGCGTCTGCAATGAAGACGGGTCGGCGCACTGTTCGGGTAACAGACAGGTATTACAGACGTCATTGGTCGAAGATACCAAATTATCCAACGGCGAGCCTATGTAGTCCAAACTGCCTGGAAGATGCTGATCATCGATGCGACCCTTCGATATCTTAAGCACAGGTGCGGTAGAGGACTGTGCAGTGCATAGGATACTTACGTGATGGGCCGCCCCAAAAGCGTCTTTGATATCAGAAAGGTCCTTCAACCAGTCATGTAAATCCAGCGACTGGACCAGGTCAGAGTCCATGACAGTTGTCGCACCGGAGTCCGGAGTACGCTTTGGAGTTTCAGATGTCAACCACGGCCAGTTGGCGACATTCCACGCCCCAGGCTGGGAGGGTCCCTGGCGCTCTGGTCAAAATTGAGTGGAAACTCGGTATCTGCCGGACTTACTCGGGCTTGTAATTTTGAGCTTTGATTTACCATCAATTCCTTCATAGACGCTAAGGCATTCTGGATGGCGTCGTCATTGAATCCCTGAGCATGCAGAACGGCGCGGAGAAGTCTATTTTCTTCTTGCACGCGTCGAGCCTCGCTCTGCATCTCCACTGTCGCCTGTGCGCCGAGCTTGACGCACTCGTTCCATCGGCTTTCCAGGTCACGGATATATGCTTGCTTTCTCGCACGGGAATTGCGTTGATTGCGACGCAGCCGAGCTCGCTAGCCCACCTGTCAGCGATAGACGCCACGATGGCAGAGAAGAGCGGGGATCTGGAAGTGACCTCACCTCGAGAGCATCCGCGTCCGTGACAACCTTTGTCCGGTCTTCTGTTATCGGCGCTTTGTCACAACTCATCATGAGGAAATGGCGGTGTGTGAAGTGCTTGCAGCAGCACAGATGCCAGGGCGTCGGCCCTGCTTTTAAAGCAATCCGACAGCCCGCCGGCTTATGTAATTGCTCATACGTCACCCAACAAACCATCAAACCTACAGACCAACTCGACCTACACCTCGGATCTTTGCTCTACGTACTTCGCCTTGTTTCACTAAACTCACGCGTAGAAAACCGAGCGCACACCAGAGTCTATAATATCGTAATCCTACTGCAACTGCCATATTGATGTTGCTCTTCGCTATTGGAACAGCGCTAATTCAGCAACAAAACATTCGCATCACAACAACACGTTCTATTTGGTGTGAGTGACTCTTCTTCCATATCAAGTATAGCGCACACTTGCGGTGCTTTCTGTTTCGTTTCACCGCACTATTTATGCCCATAGATCTGGAATGTAGCTGGTTTCATTGGATTAGAGGTTTTTGAGATGGGAGACAAGATTATGTCAGACAACTCACTTACAGATATACTCGTTCAGATCGTAATCAAGTTCTTTTCTCCCAGAAGCTGTCAGTCTTCCACTGCCAGCACAACAAGGCGTTACGGACAGGGCTGTCTCGTTCTCCTTGTAGAGCCCTAAGTCCTTCTTCGTATCTATTAACAGAACATCTGAGACGTGTCAGAGAACAGCTCTCCCACGAATTGCGCAAGACGAACATACCATCAAAACCAGTATCAAATAGAAATTGCTTCATCTGACCGAGCTCAACCGCTCCGGACACACAACCAGAGTGAAGGGCGGGATCGTCCTTGATCTTGGGAGGTAATGTTTTCAAGGCCAGGAAATCGCTAACAGCTAGGCGACCACATGGCTTGAGAATACGATGTATTTCACGGACCACAGTTAACTTCTCATCATCTGGCACCAGATTCAACACGCAGTTGCTCATCACACAGTCGACCGAGTTATCCGCCAGCGGCAATTTACTAATATGGGTATGAACGAACTCGACATTCGAAAGCCCTAACTTAGATGCGTTCTCGCGCGCAAGCTCGATCATTCTCTGGCCATGTGATTAGCTATATAGCTATGCCGGTGGCTGTCAAACTAAATACCTTTGTCATGTCAAAACCCACGACCTTGCCGACGGGTCCGACTTGCTTGCTCGCAAGAAAGCAATCAAACCCACCGCCGCTACCTAGATCGACAACAAAATCACCCTAGCATACATGATTAGAGATCGATATTGTTAGTCTGAGAGCACATACTTGTTTGAGATTGGCGATAAGGAGCGGATTCCCACAGCCTTCGCCAATGTTGGCGTCTGCAACCTCAGCGGCAAGGTCTGAGGCTTTATACCCCAGTGCTGCTGCGATCTTATGACGAAGTGAGTCGCTAATAGCATTCCGAGATCTATAGTTGTACGCCGCTTCCACATCAGTCTGGACTGGTTGAATTTGTGACGCCGTAGCGACCATTTTGATGGATCTACTAAGGGTAACTATGAGTGACTAAATCTACGCAAATAAGCCTGCAGAAAATATCTCTGGCGGCTTCGCGAAGTTAAATATGTATGCTTTCGAAGGCCCCACGCATTTCACTCGCTGCTGCGAAAACACCCCCTAACCTTCCCCCACCTATTCTAGCGCAATGCCGCACTCTGCACTGTTACCAGCGGTCGTAGGGCATTAGCGCCGCAATACGGGATGAGAAGATATGCCCATGCCTACGTGGTTCACAATATGAAAGCCGTGTCACGAATAGGGGCCATCAGCCAATGAGCGAACGTCAGTGAGAATACCGGGCACTCCACTGAAAGGCAAGCAGCCAATGAAACGTCATCAGTGAGTCTCCATGCATAATACACCTTTATTGTAAGTGACCTCCCAACCTGTATAGAGCACATTCAATTCTTGCCATCTAAACGCATCTATTCTTGCTATCAGTGGCTTTGACTGCCCCGCAAAACTGTAACTGAAGTTCTTTGTTGTAAATTACAGACCCCATTGCATCACCTATCTAGTAATCCGGGCAAGTGCGTCTCTCCAATCTCCCTGCTTGAACCTAAGAAACTTGCTGTGGTCGACGTTTTCTCACACGGAAGTAATTGCTTCTCTGCAAAGAGTTCCAAGAGCCATCCCCTTAACTGTGCCGCAAAACACAGAGAAGACGTTTCAGCATGGACGTGCCGCGTAGGGAGTCGCTCGCCGATGACAGAATCGCTATCATCGGCGCAGGCATGGCAGGAATTGCCATGGGTGTTCAGCTCAAAAGGTTACTAAAGCATGAGAACTTCTACATTTATGAGAAGGGTGAAGATATAGGAGGTACGTGGGCCGACAACCGGTATCCCAACTTGAGCTGTGATGTGGCATCCGAAGTGAGTTCCCGATACAATATCAAATATTCCGAGACCAAACTCTAACTTTTGCGCTCAGTTCTACTCATTCTCCTTCTTCCAAAAGCCCGACTGGTCTGAGAAGTACGCGCGGCAGCCCGAAATTCTCGATTATATCCACGACTGTGCTCGACATTTTCAGTTGGAATCGCACATCAATCTCCAACAGGAATGCCGCTCGATCTTCTGGTCTGAATCAGAACAGTTATGGACGCTACATCTTTGGGATATCCCATCCGACAAACCTTACGTGGTACAAGCGAGATATATCGTCACGGCCGTGGGCGTACTCAACATTCCGAATGGGCTGAACGACCTACCGGTGCTCGCAGACTTTGGCGGCCTAGTATTCCACACTTCCCAATGGCGTGAGACGGACTTTAGGGATAAGAGGGTCATGGTCATTGGCAACGGTTGCTCTGCCAACCAAGTCATTCCATGGATACTCAACAACGAACGGCCACGCACGTTGGTGCAGATCGTGAGAAGTGAGCAATGGGTCGCTCCGAAGCATAATTATCGCGTGTCTACATTTACAAAATGGTGCCTCAATTATATCCCATTCGCCATGGGGATCCGTCGAATTTGGGCCGCCTATCAATTAGACCGAGGATTCGTCGCCTACCGGGATACCGTGGCGGGCGCAAAGGCACGTAACTCAGTAACCGAAGTCATCACGTCGTATATACGTTCAGTCGCCAATCCTACGTATCATGATCTCCTCATACCACGCTATAATCTTGGCGCCAAGCGCCCAGTTATGGATCACGGGTATCTCGAAGCGACTAATTGCCCGAACTTCACATTGATCAAGTGTGATGGCGTACGCTCTATTGGGGGCAGCGATAAGAAAACAATTATCGACGCGGCTGGCAATCAACATAACATAGACATTGTCGTAATTGCAAATGGCTTCAAAACTCAGGATATGCTCATGCCCATGGAAGTTCGCGGAATCAAAGACCAAAACCTTCGTACATTGTGGCGTCAGAGAGGGGGCTCCGAAGCCTATATGGGGTGAGTGAGCATTGCCAACCGAACAAATCACTAAATCATCTGACGAGCCGTCTAGTGTCTCTGTACATGGGTTTCCCAACTTCTTCATGCTTACAGGTCCCAACACGCTGCCGTCTAGTAACTCCACCCTTCATGGAATTGAGTGTTCTGTCGTCTACATCACGCGTGTATTGCGTGGTATTTGGGGAAAGAGTTTCGCGAAGCGCACTGACGCGGTATCGGTTATGCCTACAGCTGAGGCAGAAGCTCGATTCAATGCTGCATTGCAAGCTGATATCAAAGGGTTGGTTTATACTAATCATGTCCACAGCTGGTATATCAATAAGGAAACGGGGAAGAATACGCTGATCTGGCCAGGTACTCAAGTTTCCTTCTGGTGGAATCGATGTGTGACGGCAATCAAATGGTCCGACTGGGCCGTCAAGCGCCACTGATTGATATGCAGACTAGATGCAGAAATTCTCCTCATAGCCATATACCCTGGCATCTTTGACTAATGCTGGCACTAGGAAACTTTTGTATGGTTAGTGTAGAGTCCGTCACAGCAGCTCTTCCATTATCAAATTTGTCTTCATAATGTTACCAAACAACTCGCAGCCCGGGACTCCAGATCATGGAGGAGGCTAAGAAGGAAAGCTAACTAAGTCTAAGCATTTAACTTTACCCATCATATAAAGATTTGTCCTCGATATCCTCTGAAATAGTTTTCTTTCGGCTGATATTATGTTTCCGGGACAACAGGTGGCAGTTGACCGTCATCCCTCATTCGTGAGGGGGAAGGATTGGTTACGGCTCTTCAGAGAGGGCGACGTGAAAACGATCATACATAATTACAGTGACTATGACTAATGTATATTATCTTCACTTGCGCAAAACCTTATTCTAATCTTGAACCTTAATCATAATCATCATCCGCCGCGGACTTTAGTGCCGCTACCCACAACTAAGTAGGAAACACTGCCTACTGTATCGGTTGAGAAGACCTCTATTGAGGTCTAATAGAGCAGCTCCTAGGTATAGAAACAGCCGATGCTGTCTCCCGCCCCCACCATCCGCGAACCAGTATGATCTGCTCAGACCTTAGCTAACTTCATGTACAGATATCTCTTTAGCACTTTTTTCTCCGGCGGTTATGGCTGACTTTCTACAGCATGAACGGTGGAAGAGGTTTGGGATACTGAGGAATTGGTTGACGCAATCGAACTGGCTCGACGGCCCTGCTGAGAGTTTGACGTAGACGACACTGACAGCCGTCAGGTAGCTTGGTTAGTCGGCCAGGATCGTTGTGTGCAGAAACTGTCTGCCCATGCGAGTAGTGCCGCATGCCTAGAACTTACTGCTTTTCCTCCTTCAACTCCTACTTGTAGAACTTCTCCGAGATCACCTTAGCCGCTTTCTGCAGCAGAGGGTGGAGCTAGCCAACGCCATAATCGATCATCATCTTCTCGAACGTTTCCACTCTGGTGTAATCGTTGTCTAAGAGTCTGATGAGTTCGTTGTACTGGAACTGGAGTGGGTAATCAGGGAGAATATAGAGTTGAAAAGGGGCTGTTGTGATGAGTTCGGCCCAGCTTATCGCATTCTGCCTCTTTCCCATCCGCCTCGTTGAAGGACTCATACAAGCAATGTAGAGATCAGCTGGCACTTTTTAGACTCTGGAGCTAGCAGTGCTTGCCGTTTGATATCTCGTCTACATTTCTGGCCTTGATCATTGAGAAATGGAAGGCGCGCTGCGTGCGGGTACCGTCCTGTGACTCGTAAGTTATAATTCCTCTTGTGGCTTCGGGAATAACTTCCACGTTGTATCGCCGATGATTGACTGTAGGCGAAAGGTGATGGATATGTCAGGCCTGGGGCGTAGAAGCACACGTTGGCAGTCCGGCTTAATTCTATTCAGTGCTCGTGTCGGCATAAACGGGCGCTTCCAGGTGCTCTCGACAGCAAAGTCGAGAACGGATTGACTGCAGTCCTTCAAATTGTATATCAATCGATATCGGTCCAACATGGATATCATCACAGTTCGCTGGAAGGTTGCCTCGAGCCCGTCCTTTTTAGCGTTCTAGCCTCCATTCGTCGAATTATGCTTCTTCACTTCGTTGTAGATCCCCGAAGGGGCTCTATACCAGGAAATTTTGGCAAGGAACGGGTAGATCGGTGAGCATGGATCTACCGGGACATTTCTATCGTTGAGTCCCAAAACCCGATCTTCTTTCGTTCTACGAAATTTCTCAATTTCAGAAATGAAGAATCAAGACTATATGCATCAGTAGTCGACTAGACCTATGCGATAATAATTGGTCTCTGACAATGAGCTGGGTATACCTTCAAGCCGCCGGAACTCCTCATGATTTACTGGTGAAAACACCATGCCGGGAGAAGGTTTCGCTATATTTACCACTAGCATCATGGTTAAACATAAATGAGGGATTGGGCCAGGGACTCAGTCGCAGCTGCGAAGCCCTGTGATTTTAAAAGCTACGAGATAAAGATCTATAGCGCTTCATGACAAGTACTAAATACAAGCAGTCTCGCCCATACATGTCCAGAACAAATGAGCTATACTAAGACCTTCTTGCAATGCGCTATCAACCCTAGCCTCTAGGTTCTGGATTGCCCTCCAGAGGCGCGCGCTTTCAAGTTTTGCAAGCGCATTAAAACATCCGTACCGTTCCAAAGCTCGCCCGACTCGCCGGAAGAAGCTGTTAGTTTAGGAGGGCCAAACTGTTCTAACGCAAAACTTGCCGCTACCGCAGCCCGTAAACTAGCTTCCTTCCGGTCTTTCGTTTCCTGAAATGCGACGGCAAATGCACCAACAAAGGTGTTGCCTGCGCCTGTAGGGTCGATTACTTTATCGTCGCCTTTTTCATAATACGCTGGGAACCATTCAGCTGCCGTATTACTTGATAGAGTCAATGCGCCGTGCTCTCCTGAACGAATCACTGCCAGGCCGTCTCCCTTAGGCCCAATTCCCGCCTCAACAAACAGTCTAGCATGAGCCTCAACAGCTGATGAAGAGAAATCTACTTCCGATTCGCTCTTTCCCTCAATCAAATAATGAAGTTCTATTCGATTAGGTGAGAAGATATCTACGAGCCGACAGGCCTCAAGATGGCTTGCTAGGTTGACCGAGTTACAACCTAATGGAGCGGGTTCCCACACGATTAAGGGGCGCTCCGTGATGCTTTGCTCTTCTCGCATGCGAAGCAGAATGGATACTTGATTTCCCAAATCTTCTGGGAGTGCTAAGAAGTGGAATGATGTGGCGAACAATAGGCTAGATGTGCCCAAGTGGGTAGCCGAGGGTCGTAATGGCGGAGTGATATACGTGAATGTATTTCCTGTCCTAGCGTCAACACGAAAAACTACGTTCCTAACTTTCATAAATACGTACGGCCGTCATCCTCATATTGTAACAAGCCCCGGGTGCACGGTTTGTCGGCATTGCGGACCAAGAGCAGTTCCATTTTCCAGGACTCCAGTAAGGAAACAGTTGACTCGGGTAAGTCATATCCGACAACAACAATACATCCCACGTCAGAGGAGCCGGGTTTGAATAATCTGGCGCCAAGAGTGGCTTATATTGGCCATCAGTATTGTAACCACACATAAGATTTAAGTAGTAACAGTACGAAGAACGGAAACGAAGAGAGAAGACCTGCTCGTACCATACAAACCAGACCCTCCTGGTACATCAATGGCCTTGTGGCCATTTGGGAAACGTAGCTCATCGAGTAAGAGCATTCCCAAAGATACAAAAGCTGGGCGATTGCGTTCAGCTACGTTAGTTGGGAGTTGATCCATGATGATGCTAGTAAGCTTGTGATTCTAGAAAGCTGGTAAGTTTGGTTAACCCCCCGTAGATTCATGTCCCTATCGTGGGTATTTTGTGTATGACGTATTTGAAGGCATGGCGGAGAAGTATAAGTCCCTTACGTGACTGGATGAAAATCCGTTCCTGGTGGATTTTTGTTGGTCGCATGCTCATGTGGTGTAACACGCCATTCTTTTGTCGCAAGTCCGACATCGTTTATGCATATATATAGGTATTTATTTACAAAACAGAGATGTATTAATCATGTTATCCCTGTATCGGGTGCCTCGACCAGAGGTATCTATTATGAGGCAGGCTAGGCCTAAAATGCCTGCATCTTTCATTTGACTGCTCGGAGGGGCACAAATAAGACCATATTGGTTGCTACAACGAAATGCGAAGGTAGTTTTTCCCTTCCCGTTAGTCGTTGTACTGGGGCGGAGCTGTGGCGTTTTCACCGCCTGCCTACTGTAAGCACTGCCACCTTCTTTGCTTCATATTCTACTCTTGGGTTCCCCTTAAGTTCAACTTAGGTAACTTCTAATCTCGCCCTCTGATTCAATTTCTAGATACCTGCTTATACCACATACCGCTCATCATCTATTGGCGAATTATGGAAGCTGCTGGCTTGGGTGTCGGGTTGATTGGGCTTGCGAGCCTCTTTGGTACCTGCCTCGACATATTGGAACGTTGGTATGCTTACAAGGACTTTGGATTCGAGTCTGGCTCCATAAGGGCTCGCTTTATCGCTGATCGGGTACGATTTCGACAATGGGGTCAAAGCGTAGGCATCGGCCAAGGCTAATGTGGTGTTACTTGCCACCTGGCTCTTAATAATCCATCGATACGCTTGGCAGTCGACATTATTTTACACAGCATAAAGAATATTGACAATGATGCAAAGAAATACGGGTCGTATCTAAGTGATCCCTTTGATTTTGCCAGTTCGACATCCACTAGTAACGCCATCATTCCCAATGGCCATAAACACATTGGCAAATTACAAAGCAAATCCTCGAGATGCGATAAAATCAGTTGGGCTCTTAGAGGCAAGGCGCGTGCCTTGACTCTAGTCGGATCGTTCGAAGTCCTAGTACAAAAACTATATGACCTAGTTCCTCTCGATCCAACCCACGTCAAAGGACAATTAACTACTCATGAAGAACACAGCAGCGCAACTGCCTCCGTTGGTCTGTTTGTCTCAAGAAATCACCTCTATTTCTTCTACTAACTATATATTAATTCTAGCGGGTGCCAGTAATTGGCATGACAATGCACAGACCGTTCTACTTTATTTAGAAAAGCAAATCCACAGTAGGAGTCCAAAATTCACCTTCTACATAGTACAATATACTAATCGAGTTAAGACGAAAGCCGGCGGGAGATACGTGCTTGGCTTGATGCGCCAGACATGAAAAGGGCATACGACGACTTCAATCTGAGAAGATTAAATGGTACTTGTGATTGGATTCTTGACCGATCCGAATTCCATCAATGGCGATCATTCGCACCCGGAAGCCCGAAGATCTTATTAACGGACTTCCCGGGTATGGAAAGACAATCCTATGTGCAAGGCTCATCAAGCACATATCAGTCAACTCTCAAATTTATGTCAGCTACTTCTTCATGTCCTCCGAAATAGAAACTCGAGCGAATCCATTTGTTGTTATGAGGTCCTAGATTGGACAACTCTTGATTCAAGCCCAGGAGGCACTCGATATGACTCGAGAGAAATGGGAAGCTAACGATGGACTGGCAACATCAGAGACTGACATCAAAGAGCTTTTCGGAACCCTCACTCAGAACATGACTCTATGCATCTTTGTTGTAGATGGTCTCGACGAGTGCAATGGAACCAGGAGTGCAGAGAATCTGCATCATGAAAGATCTTTCTTTGATTTCCTTAATTTCCTTACAATTACCATATCCAAATCAAAATCACGGCTTTTGATCGTAAGCCGTGATGATTTTAGGATTCGCGGAGGTGTAACCCACAATAGGATAAAGAAACAACTGGTCGAATTACAGATACTTCCAAAAGACGTTGAAGCCGATGCGAACGATTTCTCACAAAACATTGTCAGTCGAAAATTGAGCGACAAAAGTAGAGAGCAACAAGAAGCGCTCGCTAAAAGACTAGTTGATAGATGCGAGTCCATGTTTCTTGCTATCAAGCTGCTAGAAGACGACTTGAGAGGGGGAAAGAATTTAAAACAGCTGCAACGGGCTATCGATGAAGCCCCTAACAAGCTCGATCACATCTATGATCGTAATTGGGAAAGAATTCAGCATCTGGAAAACAGTAGCAGGCGCCGGGCATTCTCAATCTTGAGGTGGGCGACATTTGCTCTGCGCCCACTTACTGTGCTTGAAATCACTGAGTGTCTACTTATACCAGATGGAGAGAACAATGAAATTGACTACGAAGAACTACCGGACTGCATTGATGAAGTCTACGTCAAGACCGAGATACTAGAGCTTTGCGGCTCTCTCATCGAGATTCGAGCGGGACCAGATTCCGCTTTGGACCGCTCTACTATCCACCTGACTCACTTCTCTGTCAAGCAGTATATTCTTTCTCATTTGCCACTCGAGACATTTGAGCTAGTGGCAAACGAGCTACTCAGATCTTCAAATGAAGCGATCCACAACAACCTCCTCGCGAAGTATTGTCTCCGTTATCTAAACTACAACCAAACATGGGAAGCAAGACCGTTCAAAATAAATGGCAACACTACAATCCACGCCTTCAAAAAGTATGTGGCGGTATTGTGGTGGCGACATGTCGAGCGCGGTGTTAGCAACTCGCAAGAGGTTTTACAGCTGATCAACGTATTCTTCATGCCCCCGAATCCAAGATGGGAGTCATGGAGGAGGGAATATAATGATTATGCAATTTATAACACTTGGGTACTAAATGGCGAGACGGTGAAAGAAGTCGGAGATCCACTATTTTATGCCTCACTGTTTGAACTCACAGAAACGGTTGACTACCTCATACATGAGGTGAAGCTTGCCACGCTTTCGATGGAATATGCATCTAGTATCACACAGCCCTTGTTGGGAGCCACAAATTCGAAGTTTGGAGATCAAGCAAGGCTGACTCCCCTAGGGAACGTTGGTATAATTAAACTATTTCTCAAAACAGGAGCAGATCCGGGGCTACAAAACGAATTTGGATGGACGTCTTTGCACTTGGCATCGTATCATGGCCACGACGAGGCGGTGCGGTTGCTTCTCAAAGAAGGGGCTAGTCTAGAAGCACCGACTTACGACGGATCCAGCCCTTTACTTATTTCAACAGCTCGCGGCCATACCCAAGTAGTCAAGCTACTCCTTGAGAACGGGGCCAAGTTGAATGAGGTGAACAACGTTGGATGGACGCCATTAACGTCCGCTTGTTGCCGTGGCTACACCGAAATAGCAAAATCACTAATTGAAAACGGCGCGGATGTATTCACATCAACACAAATTCACAGACACCATTGGCTCTGGCTTGTCTCTACGGCCACGTTGATACTGTTAGACTACTTTTTGACCAGGGAGCCGGTTCAAACATGACTATGAGCTTCGGGCGAACAGCACTAAATAAGGTGGTAGAGTTCGGTCATATTGATGTGGTTGAAATTTTCCTCGAGTACGGGCACTCGGTGGAAAGCTTTGACCTTTCCGGCTGCTCACTATTGTCATATGCTATTCAGTGTCAACATCTTAAGCTCGCCGAATGCTTGCTCCGGCGTGGTGCAAGTCCTAACGTAAAAGATTTCGTGGGTCGAAGTCCTCTTTTCTTCGCAGCGCTATCTAGAAACATAGCATTGTTCGACCTCATATTCTCAGAAAGTAGCGATTCTGTGAACACTCGAGATGTTTATGGTTCGAAAATATTGTCAATTACGGTGCGACATGGACACGTTGATCTAGTGACACACCTTTTGTCACGACCAGAAATTCTCTTGAATTCTAGAGATAAGTTCGAACGAACGGTTTCTTTCTGGGCCAGCAACCCCAGCATCCTTCAGGCCATTACCGAGACAGCAGCCAGACGTGGGGTACCCCTTGAAGTACCCGATAGCACCGCGACTATACGTTTACCTGACATGCTCAGTGACTGGCGGTGCGATGTGTGTACGTTGCTTGTCGCCAAACAGCAAGTGTATTATCATTGTGATATATGCGCCAGTGGTGACTTCGATATATGTAAAGATTGTTATGCGCTTGGCGCACTTTGTATAGGGGGGACACACAGACTAGTTCAGAAGATGAATCAAGACGTACCTTCATGCTAATACGAACATAAGGCCTACTTTAGACGATCGATCTCTGTTGGGCGGAAGATTATGGAAACATTTTCGTTGGCTAGATCAGTTTATATACAGAATATTGTAAACAAGGATAAGGCTTGGAACAGTGTTCTATTCACATATAATCAGCTATGGCCGCAAGGAAACTATTCTAAACCGGCTTCCTCCCTTCAACTCTGGCGGCAACTAGGTCTATATTAACACGAAAGCGTAGCTTTGGTTCATCTGCTATCATCGCATATTATCGTGTCTATTTTGTGTCTATTTTTGTGATCAGGCGAGTAACGGGTAGGTGAATATGCAGACTGCCGCGTTACAGATGAATAACATGATCTAACCCCTGGCACCGGATATACGCATTTCCGTTACCTTGGGTTATTCTGTATGACATCAACATCAAGACGAGTATCTTCTGCATGGCTCGATTCACGTAGAGGCCGAACGAATCCTGAAATGCCCCACTGTGATCGTGACCAGAAGGCGACGAAATTATACGCCCTGGATTGTGAACTCACGGCTCGTATAGATAAGAAATTACGAATATGATATTTAGATAAGAGATCAATGAATTGCATTTACTAATTCAATTCTCATAGTATTCAGAGATGATGTATGATTTCTCATTAATATATTCATGCGGGTAAGGCAATTACGTGACAGAGCGAAGATAAAAAGGATATATCGGTGCGCGGAGTTGATTACATGAGTTTCATTGCCCTTCGTGGGGTTAAGATGTAGGGGAAGAGTATGAGGGGTAAATGATATCAGGCATATACCAGCTTGTTATATCATAATTATCGTAATATAATAATTGGGTCAGGAATATTATGAGGAGATAAAAGGAAGCAGGTCAATTAATATTATCGGGCGCATTAAACAACAACAGTATTGCTGCTAGCATAGCTAGTTATGTAGTATGTAATAGCCCGTGATAAGACGTATTTGACCGTATCAAGACAATACTTAGCCCGGGCCTATCCGCCACCCGGCTAAGCTAATCCCTCTCCAGCCCCAGGATACAGAGTAATGACCTGCTAAGAGATTCCACTCCTCGACCTCATCGAGACCTTCCAGGCCATCGACCCTCTCTCTCTCCTCTAGAGAAACCCAGTCCTCCCATATCCTTTCTATCGTCAAGCTGTGTGTAGCGTCAAAACCTGCGTCTCGCAAGCGGGCTTCCTGCTTGCTGGTATCCGCGTATTCCTCCAACGTCGGCATCCGTATGTGTCGCGCCGCGAGGTTGGATACCATCTGCTTCCCAAAGGGATCGTGGGGGTGTATTGGCTCGTATATAACGACTGAGGCGTGTGATATCCGATCTGTGAAATACTTCATAACCTTGGATGCGTCCGCGACTTCCAGATAGCATAGACAGCACTCTGAGACTAGTAATGTCGGTACGTCTTTCCGAAGTCCCGGTAATAATATCGCATCCGATTTTGACAGATCGCGAAGATCTAATCCGTGACACCAATATTGACTCGCACCTGGTAGTGTTTCATCACACCACGTATGGGTTTCGTCTACAAATTGGGGGTTTGGGAGTACTGAATTCAAAGCAGCCGTAGATCTAACGACGTGGTATTTCCTATCGGTAACGGTCGGGAAATCCACTTCGTGATAAATGAGTCTACTTTGGCTACTCTGAAACAGGCGGAAGACTCGCGTGTCCGTCCCCGCACCAAGTGAGACAATCTGCCTCTCCTGTCCCTCGGTAGCCGATAGAAAGATCCCAATCAACCTGTCAAGGGCGATGGTCCGCGTATACGTTCCTTCTCGCTGCCTCAGCACTACTCTTCTCGTAGCGTAGAGGCTTATTCAAGTAGTCTTACCTCTGTTGATGATGGGTAGTCTCCTCACAGCGGCGCTGACGGCGGGCGCTTGGATGAAAAAGCGAGCATACGGGTCTTGCAGATAGCCCAGGTCGACGGCGCTCATGCGCGACACAGCAGCATCAGTGTCGGTGCCCTGGATGATGGTGTCGTGGCTGGGTATCGACGCCGTAGCGGCTGTGGATCGGGCGCCGCCCCGGCCTCGAGTTCGGCCCCGAGCCCCCGAACCACCTCCTCTTGAACCCCGGAGCGTGAGAAGATTCGGTATTGACGGTGCAGGCATGTCTGCCATGGTGGCGGCTCTGCTCGCCCTGATAATAAAAATAAGAATCGACGACTTTCTTTGCACTCGAGAAAGAATTGATCGCAATGATAGTCTAATACCGACACTCCGATGTGATGTGAAGAGGGTTGCAGCTGTTGCTACAATCACCAAGTGCTAGCTACCTAGGTAGGTAGCTATGACCTCACGTCAATGTTTACAATGTAACCTTGGAGCTTTGTTGAAATGGTTTATGTATGTATGCGTTAGTTAAGACCTCCCAAAAGCATAGGTACCTACCTATGTACCTAGGTAAAGTTCAAAAAGAGGGGTACGATAGGGCTGTGCTGTACTTAGGTACATGTAGGTATGTATGTAGCACCACGTTGTGTTATTGACGATGACTTTTCCACTAAGCCCAAACAGGATCCCATTTAGTCAAACGGACGAATAGAAACTGCGGATTTCTTCTGCGCCGCAACATTGATGCGGGAACCGTTACAGATGTACTATGTATAAAATAGTTAGTGGCTGTAGGGCCCTACGAAGCCCCCCCAAAACTGCTAGCATGATGATCCTTCGTAGGCTGTTTCGCCAGAAGCTGACAGGCAACCATCTTGGTCTCGCGTCGCCCTTTTTGCCCTTCGCCCTTGACCTTGGATTCGTCATTCTCTTTTCATCTTTCGCCCTCCATTGCTTTGACTGTTTGTTGTTCTTTTATCACTCTTACTTGGTACCATCAGCACAATAACCAATCATCAATTCTTCATCCAATCATTGTACACCATCTCCTTTCCTCGTTGTCGCCTTTTCCGAATTGTTGATCTTAGCGTCTTTGCTAGTCGCATCATCGGTCATCACTAGCAAGCACCATGTATCGCGATATCGCGACAACGCTCTACAAGCGGGGCGAGGCCTCGATGGACGGCTATGAGATGCCAGGCTGGGCTTGGGCTATCTTTGCTGCCAACGCCGTCGTCTTCCTGCCTCTATTTTTGATTGTATGAAGCGACAGTCGATGCAGTCATGGGAACGATGGATGACTAACTCGAGGCACAGGTCACTTACACCTTCCAACACATCTACCCGACCCTCGCCATCGTCGAGGACCCTTCACCTCCGGCCTATGACCCCGTCTCTCTTAACGAGGATGGCCAATCCATTGCCGAAGACGGGTTTGCCACGGCCGACGCCGCCGCTATGTCCGAGATACCCGCCGTCACGTCGTCCCTCCGCAGCACCCACCGCGCCGTCTACGCCATCGCCGGCTGGCGATCTCTATTCCGTGGCTATGCTGCCTATCTCTTCTTGAGCGTTGTGATGGGCGTCATTGCCTCCATCTTCGTCGCTGTTGGTGTGCCCTCTCTCATCGCTGCGCCTCTCGTCGCTCTCTCGGTTGCTCAACCATATGCGGCTTGGACGCACATCGTCATTTCGGCCCCGAGCCCCAAGTACTTCTGGCAGCGACTCCCTCCCTTCAAGCGCGCTTTCCAGGCTACCGCCGTGCCTATCCTCCTTTACGTGTTTGCGACCGAGCTTGCCACTTATCTGCCTGCTGGTCTTGCCGCCCTGCTCGATATGAACATGTGGAACCCCAGGGAGCCTAACACCCTTCCCCAACACAATAAGCACGACGCCTGGAAGGGAATTCTCGTCCTGCTAGCTGGCCTCGCCGTCCAAGTCTTCCTCGTCATTCCTACCCAGGTCGTCTTGACTCGTGTCCAGGCTTCGTTCCTGCCTGAGGATATCGACACCATCGTGCCCTTCGACCGCTCATTTGGCGGCAAGGTTGTGCCCGCCGTGGTCGGTGGCAAGGGCTACATCAACATGATTGATGCTTGGAAGAGCTTCTCGCGTGCTTCGTGGATCCGCCTCGTCAAGCTTTACGTCAAGATTTTCTTGATTGTCGTTGCTCTAGCTTTCGCTTGGGTCGCTGTTATTATCCCTGAGTACATCCTCATTGCCAACAACAGTCGTAAGGTTGAGGAGCTGTAAATTCGGTGTAATAATTTTGCCGAGGTCCGGCGAATCGCTCTCTCAGTTACAAAACCTTCCCTTCTCCCTGCTTTCCCATGTGGTTCTCCATAGCTTCTACTATGTATATCTTGGAAGGTGCCAATTTTGAGATGCGATTCCCTGAGTTGAGCATGTAACTTGGCAATGGACATATAGTTGCGTGTAAGACCCAGACTTAGGACGACTTAACATCCGTGATTTTATGTTATAGGTTTTATGGTCTTATGGTTTCTCGTCGCGCGGAATGACGACGGACCCTGGGTAGAACTTGATAGGATCAACATGATACAGGATATATTGGTAAAACAGAAAAGTATATTAATTGCTAGCCTGAGACGTTAGGTCGTGAATCTGTGTTTAATGTGACCTCCAGAGTACCGCCATGTTCGGTGCACCATTCTGTGTTGTGAACCACCTATTGTCCCTGACAGATTATTGGCGCTCAGTGTGGTATACTGTTCCGATTCGAAATCCACCAGTTTATCTGATCAGAGAGAGAGAATATCCTGATTTGTCTACTAACAGCTCCAATATTACGCAACTCGCATTCTTCCAGTACGACCCGCAGACCTAGCTCTCTATGGCCGGTTGATCTATCAGCCAACGTCCGCTAGACCGCGTGCTTGGTATAGACAGCATCCCCCATGCTGCTGAATGTCAAGTGTAAATCAATAGCTCTCATCCAATGCGCGAGTGTAGTAGCCTAAGACGCTGTATTTATACCATCCGTTGCCTAACTGAATCTCGAAACGCCGTGGAAAACCCTCAATGCTTGTTCCATGCATGTCACCCTAGTGACCTCGTTAAAAAAAAGTAACATCGCTGCTTGAAAGGAGCGCATAGCTTGCATCTCGCACATAGGCGGGCAGCAGTAGAATAACTAGGTTAGATAAGCTTCAAGGCGGTGTGCTGCGGCAATCGGGTGCCATTAAGCATAGCACGCGCCTTCTTAGGCCGGGACTGCAGCCGTCGGAAGGCCTCCTGGATATGTCTCGTTTCCACGGGCGTCTTACCCTCGCTAGGCGGATCAAAGAGGCCTTGAGCGCGCTTCCGCTTCTTGTTCGCGCCGCCGGCGTTCTCGCTCCCGCTGCGCTCCTTCCAGAGGTCCTCGTGCTCCTTGATCTTAATGGCCTCCTCGGTAAGCGTCTGGACCATCTCGAACGTCAAGAAACCAAGAATATCGACGATGTCGTCGGACGGCTTGCTGTCCGTGACGATGCCGAAGCCGGCCCATTCTCGAAATCGCTTGCCCTTCCGGTACGTGAACGACGCCTGCCGGTACTCGGACCACGTCACGTACTCCTCGCGTGTCATGACACGGGTGCGGTCGTCGGCTTTCTGCAACCGCGCCAGCGTGATCGAGTTCATCTCCTCTTCTTCCTCGTCCTCGTCGTCCTCGCACTCAGGCATCTCCTGGCTGTAGTACGACGACGGCTCCCAGGGGAGCTTCACCTTGGCCTTCTTGTTCTTCTTGGCGGCCTCTTCGACGGCCGAGGGCCCCGCTCCGCCGCCGGGCATCACGCCCCCCGTCGCGTCGTCGCCTACGCCTAGGTCTGCGTCCCCGCCCTTCTCGTCGCTGTCCTTGGCGCTCTTGCGCACGTCCTTCCAGGAGAGGAAGGTGCGCAGACGCGATACCTTTGGCGCGTCGTCGCGGATCTGGAAGATGAGGTCGTTGATTGTGATGGTGCGCGCGCCGCGACGCGCTGCTAGCTCGGTGCAGATGCGCAGCATCTCGATCACTTGCTGCCGCACGATCTCTTCAATCATGGCGGTTGTTTCTGGTGACACTTCCCCCGTCTCGCCCGAGACGTACATCATCTGCTGGATCTCCTGGCGGTACTTCTGTTGCTTGTCCGCCATTTTGTATGTTTGTGCCTCGGTGAAATGGCGGAACAAATGCAAAAGAGTGAGATGTGTGTATTTTTTGTTTAGTAATGCCCGTAAATAGCCAGAATGGAGCTTTGGTGGAAGCGATGGTAGTGATTGATGTTGTCAATGTGAGTTGAGGATAAGATCCAAAATCATTGTAGAATGAATGATGAGATTGTCCTCAGTCACAACACAAATGGCGTTTCCACGAAGTAAATAAGCATGTCCTTTGCTTCGGCCTCTGTGAGTTAAGGTTTACTGGATACTGAAGTTAAGGCTGAAGGTTCTGTTTGGGCGTCCTCGTCTTGAGTCCTTCCCTCATGGAGTGATTTGGTACAGATCCAGAGTGCGATCCGATGAGCACCTGCATTGAATAAGTCAAGGTTACTCTGGTAGCTAGATATTACTAAAACGTGTTACTCTGTTTTATAGCGGTGTATCCTTTTATAGGGGCCCGGAAGTTGCCGACCTCGAGAGGCTTGTTTGAAGTGGCTGTGCGTTTATACGGATATAACAGTAACACCATACTCAGAATAATACCTCAAGCAATCATGGATCAACCGTGATAAGCAGAGTCAGACTGGAGACTTAGAGTGTGAAAGATCAAGAACTTGACGTGGATTCCTTAGAGTGTACATTGCTTCTAGTTGGAAAATATAGATAATAGACTTCATTACTATTGAAGAATTGAGTTCATTCTGTGTTTACGACAGCATATATCAATCTCACCATGGCTCCCAACTCGAACATTATCATGATACGCCACGCCCAGGCCGAACACAATGTCTTTTACAACTACTCCAGTACGTCGTAGCATAACATGCTTATTGAGTACGCGATCCGGACGTTGATCATTAACTAACCCGACACCTCAAGTCCACGACGCACCTCTCACAGCCCTCGGCAAGGAACAAGCAGCCTCTTTATCCCGTCGAATATCGAATCTGCAGAATGAAGTAGATCTCATCATCACGTCGCCGATGAGGCGGGCGCTACAGACGACAAGGATAGGTTGGGCGCCCGCAATCGAGCGTCTAGGCATAGGAAGCGTCATCTGCCTACCGGAACTGCAAGAGTGCAACATCTATGCCTGCGATACCGGCTCGTCGCGGGAGGCGCTAGAAGCGGACCCCAAGTTCGCGGGCTTCAACTTCGAGCGGTTGACGCCCGAGTGGACTAGCAAGAAGGGTTTCTGGGGCCCTGGTCAGCAGGCGCTGGATCACCGCGCCAAGAAAGTAAGGCAGTTTTTGCGCGACTGTCCTGAGAAGAACATTGTGGTCGTCGCGCATGGAGGGATTATACGACGCATCGCTGCAACCCCTGCTGGCCCTAGCTCACATACGTGGTGGAATGCCGAGGCGCGTATTTTTCAGTTCAATCCCGAATTTGTCCAGACTGAGGATTGCTGGTTACATCAGACGCAGGATGTTGCCGTTGTGGGCGGGTATGGACCTACGGGTGCGGAAATAGACATCAATCAGACGAATGGGGACGTATAAGACATCTAGTTCTCTTTAGAGTGTATAGATCAATAGATATTGTTTCTACTTGCCGAGCTACAAAATTTTGATCTGCGGTCCCCTGCGCTACTTGAGATCAGCACTTCGTTCGCACGACCTCCGGGTGTTGGCGAGGGTCGGAGTTTTTCCTAGAGGGATCATCAGCCGAAGATCTCGGTTTCAACCGGATCGGCAACTTTGATAACCTTATCCCATTCTTGTCCCGACGAACGTTGTTTCCAAGTTTAGATAGCTCGATACAACCTTTAAGGATTTATACATCCTTTTCTTGCGGAAATAATGTTGTTGTTTTTTTACAGGATTTCATTCTCTTAGGCTCTACATATACGCCTTCTGCAGCAGTCGTTTAAAGTAGACACTCGTGACCATCGTTTGACCTACTGTTAACTGATGCCTGTCTATTGCTTTACATACGAATGACCTAAGAGCTATCGCTTTAGGGATGACCTAAGAGCCATTCACCGGATCCGGCGGGCGAATGTCACTTCACACGATGCACCTCAATAGTTCTTGCAGCCTTTCAAGTTTGGTAAAACTCTGGTGTATCATTTGCCCTCCTTTGCGCCGAAATGTATAAACTTCCTATCACGCACTCCTCTTGAGACGGCTTCCATTTCCTATAAAGGAAGGACATCTGTTTGCCAGTTGGTGTCATCTAGCCAAACTTCGCCGGATGAGTGCCGATCTGTGGAGAGTGTTCTCCGCCTTCGCTTATTATATCTGCTGTAGTTCCATCGACCGGTATTTGAGAACCCCAGAGCCGAGCCCCAGAATTTAAGCACTATGTATTAGTGCGAGGCTAAGTTATCACTCTAAACTAGGTAGGCCCGTCGATGCTATACTCAGCTTCGGCTATAAGCTCAAGTCTCATTCTTTTCATCTACTATAGCCAGAAATAGAAAAGGGGGAAATTGATGAACGGCCTTAGGGCTCATAGGACTCTTACAGAGGTCCCTCCGCGCTACACTGGAACGAGTTATCGTAGTCTGGTCTGCCAATTCCTCGAGTAGGGTAGTATTATCATTACTATCCGTCCCGTTTCATCGATAGAGATGTTAGGGGCTTGGCTAATGCATGAAACGCGTGCCCTAGCTGTCTGTCATCTGAACGGCCGGGTTCAGCACGCATAGCGCTAGCCTCAGAGAGCACCCTCCAATGTCCGACAGTTAGAACCAACCGGGATGTGCTATTTAAAAAAGGGCAGTTGGATGGCACCCCTGCATCACCAGTTTCCTGGTTTGGAACATTAATGCGATGCTAGACCCTGATTGACGTGCCCCGCGTGGGTGACCTTACTGCGTAGTCCTTTTTGCTGGAAAAGCTTATTACAGGGCCTGTGGTTTATCCAGGTTCCTAAACAAGCAGAATGCACTTTTGTGCAAATAGGCCCGACCTCTGGCAGGGGGACAGAATGAAGCTGTATGAGGCAGCAGCGTCGCAACCACTCAAGATCCTGTGAACGATGCGCTCGCTCCGCCAGGCATCACGTAAGCCCAGCTATCAGAACACAGGGACCTAGCTCCTAAATCAGCCAGTGTTACGGGCATCAGCAATGCTAGTTTAGATATTATAGTAAGTAAGGATTAATAAGATTGACTATTTTAGTTATCAAACACATCTGTCCTGCGCCTTGCTAGTCTTAGCATAGATGGCTTTTCATGTACCCATAGCAATGCGTGAGCCTTAAACAGCAGGTTAACACAGCCTTATTATGCCCAGGTTTCTCTATAGGTTATTCATATGAAGCAGGGGTAATATTGTTGTGGTGGATCATATGCCCCGGCGTGGATGGGGGCAAGCGACACCGGCGCGCAACGCTAGGCACAGCAGACCTTCCTCGCGGAGCGAAGGCCGATCTCAAGTTCATCATGGGTTGAGCGAATAGCTTTCAGCCACCGATCCTATTACGGATGGTCAATAAGGAGGAGGATACTGTCAGAATAGATAAATATGCCCGTTCCCATCGAGGTCAAAGCCCGAGTTTCCAGGCTCAACAGGCAACTCTCGGATCATAAGCTCGCTGTCCTCTTTAGGAGTTTTTCTCTGGTGTCCCAAACTTGTTCATCATTATGCAGTTATCTATCCTCAAGGCCGCGGCTTTCGCCGTCGCTTTCCAGACGGCCTCTGCCTCACCGATAGGCGCTCGCGATGGGCTCAAGATCGTGGCAACCACAACCACGGCTGACGGTCAGATTATTGACTGGGTGTTGCCTGAGTCTCAGACCGGCAGCAATCTTGCCACTCCCCCTGCGGCGCCGGTTGGCAAGCGTAGCGTTGAAGCCAACGACGCGGCTCTTCGAGCTATTGTAGCTAACGACCCCGGAAGGCAAGGTCCCAACGGTACCGTGCCGATCCCTCGGTCAACTGGGGTCAAGCCTACGAAGCGCCTCCCTACCAAAGATGACCATGATATCATGGCTAAAATAAACGCTGCTGCGGATGGCTATTCTGGCCAGCATTGGTACGCAAGCTCGGGCCAAAATGTCAACAACTATGGTGGCAAGGGCACCTTCAGTTTGTTCCAGGCTTTTGTCCAGAGCAGCTCCGACTTCTCACTCCTCCAGACAGCTGTCATCCGCGGCAACGCCGCACATGCTGGCACCGGAGCCGTGACTCAGACGGTCGAAGCCGGGTGGATTAACTACCCCCAGCAGGTCAGCGCCCCGCACCTGTTCAGTTATTACACCACCAACGGCTACAGTGCCGACGGCGACAACGTCGGAGGCTGGAACCGCGACCACGCCGGCTGGGTACAGGTCGACTCTACGCTCTACCCGGGCATCAGCTTCTCGCCCCTCTCGACTGATGGAGGAGCTCAGTACGAGCTCGAAATTGGATACTACCTCACCGGGGGTAACTGGTGGCTATGGTGCATGGGCAAATACATCGGATACTACCCGGCCTCTCTCTTCTCTCAGGGTGTCAACGCAGCCGACACTCTGGCTGACCACTCCGACGTCATCGACTTCTACGGAGAGATCTACAACAGCGAGACGTCACTGACGACAACCGACATGGGCAGTGGCGAGTTCCCCGACACCGGTTTTGGCAAGTCCGCCTACATCCACAACATCGTGACCATCAACAACGCCGGCGTCTACGTGGACTACAACGGTCAGGATCAGCTCGTTGTTAGCGACACCGGCCGTTATAACATCGCTCCTACCTGGAGCTCAGGAACCACCTGGGGTAGCTACTTCTACCTCGGTGGCCCTGGTGCTGGCGGTCAAATTGGCGCCTAGATGTCACGGTGGTTGTGAACGGTTGTGTATATACAAAGAAACTTCTTGCACATATGGCGATTTATTTGGATACTGTATATAGATTGAACTGGAATGGATAGCATATGCCTACCCTTGTAAATAGCGGTATGCTTGCCTATTTACTTCTAGCCAAATAGTTCCTGCATTACGAAGAAATGATAACATCATTGGACGAACACCATGTTTATCATGACTACGCATATGGCTTACAGATGATATTCCGACCCATTAATTGGTTGATGTCTCTACGTAGAAGAACCAAGATGATTACATGAGAAACCTTCAAGTATATCAGCTTAACTAGATTGGCGACTGATAACGGTAGCAACATGAGGAAGGAAAATTTATGACCGTGCTAATCTGTTGGGTTTCGGCGGGGGATGGGCATCTTAGAATGATTCCAAATAGGCTATGACAACAATTGTCGGGCGGGCAGCAACAAGAGGACATGACGACATCGTCTAAGCCTTGTTAGAGCATTTTAATGCTGAGGGCCTAGACATACTGCTACATCAAGCGCTTGATAATAGTCGCGAGAATGCTGCCCGGATGTTGTCGAAAGCAGACGCCAATCCGGAGACAATAAATGACGGAGAAATACCGCTATTAAGGGCGATTCAGAAAGAGCACAGGGGCGTTATCTGAGGGTTACTTGAAGCAGGCGCTAATATAGAAGCCTCAGGTATGGAAGGCTATACGCCTTTATCGGTGGCTTCTGGGGCCGGACATAAAGCTACCGTCCAAGCATTGCTTGAAAAGAGTGCTAACATGAACTCCTTGGATAAATACGGCCAAATAGCTCTATTAACAGATGCTCGGGGTGGACGGGAGGGCATTGTCCAACTATTGCTTCAAAAGGGAGCCAATACAGAGGCATTGGATGAAAACGACGTTATTAAGAGCTAATTTGGTCGGACGCCGGGGCACTGTTCAACTGTTACTTGAAAAAGGGGCTAATATAAGAGCCTCAGGTAAGGAAGTCCATACGCCGTTATTGAAGGCCTGAGAATGGGGGGGGAAGATGCTGGCATTGTTTAAGGCGCATGTTGATAAGCAGACTACATAATCTATGCTGTATGTAGACAAGAAGAACAGACAGGGTTATTATTCCCTTTTTTTGACGTAAGTTAAGAGCTTTCCGATCCAAATGGGCTGAGCAGGATCTACCAAGACAGAATTATGATGTAATAGTGGTCAAAACAAGGAGAATTCATCCGATGGTGATAAACTTCTATTTAATATGTTCCTGTCAAGTTAAGGTCCACCTAATATGAATCAACCATATCGATAGCATTATGTCATAGCACCGATACACCTCTTTGTAATCTCTCCTACGTCGTGCTAATAATCTTCAATAAGGACCGAGTGATTGATTAAGAAAGGCTTCTCTAGCGGCAACAAGCGACGTAAAATAAGTTGCCTGGGTCAACGTAGGCAGCGCTCACGGACAAAAGACCAGTCGCACCGAAGGCAGACAATTACTCTAGCCAATCTCGAGCATCTCTATACGAGTTCTCGTCATAAAATTAGGCGAGTCTTGCGCATGTCTTTGATGGTGAGGTCGAAGAAACCCGACACAGCCTCAGACACGCTCTGCGCGTTTCGCCCGGACGATCAACACGTGCCTGCCCTGACAAAATAGCCGTGGCCCAGGGGTGAAGATTTGAAGCTCCCGGGAACTCCTGGGAATCTTCTTGGAGTTCCATGACACATCTGCAGTCGCATTCTTTCAGGTCTACTGGAAGTTTAGATGCCATAACGTAGAAGGCAATGACGAAGCCAATATTTTAGCGAAAGGCTTGGTCTTAAAGCCCGGTCCAACCTAAAGACTACTTATGCATAATACAACTGTACCATTCATCCTACTTAGCTAGAAATAGGAGTGGAGGAAATAACTGCTCGTGCTCATAACCGGAAACGTCTTTAGCTCTTTCATAGTACTTGTTGTGACTGTGACCTAGTATACCTTCAAAATGCAGAAGATGGCTGGCGTATCAATGTGAGTTCCTGTCGCCGAGGTACTATGAGGTACAGATCTTATAGCTCTTACCTCGGTAGCTGTGAGTGCGCGTCCATCACTAATTTCTGAAACGCGGTGTAGTCTCCGGGTAGACAGATGGTTACCCCAAAAAGCCAAGAGCAGACCCCGCATGAGTTGCCTCTTGTGCTTTCGTTTGATGAAGCTCTCGAACTGCCGTACCTGAGTTCCCCGCAGGGGATTCTGAACCTTGTCTCTTCCCCATGGGGATAACTAGGGTAGAACTAAGGTTCGGCTTATAGATAATCACGTCTATAGCTATACATACCTGTCTGACACCAGATTCATGACACCGAAGTTACTCATGAAGTTGAGTCTAGAATTAAATCAATTGTGTAACAAACCAGGCCGCATACTCCAAACTCACCCAGACACGCGATGACCAACGACGCAAAGAAGCCTGTCGCACAGACGGCCCCCATAGAAGTGGAAAAGCCAGAACAAGAAGATCTTGAAGTTGTACCCATCCAGCAGGAAGCTATCGAAGACGCATATCATGTTCGTCTGAGCTGGAGATCTTGGGTATGAATCTCTTGAAGTCCTTACGAGTCCTAGAGGCGCTAACCGATATACAGCTCGTAGTTTTTATTACCTGTTTTGCGTAAGCTAGTTACTGTTCTCGATTCACCCTGATATTATCAAGACTAGCTTACAGTAAGGTAGTGTGATGGCTCAGGTCTTTGTCGTCGTGGCAGCGGGATCCGTGATTGCATTCATTATCCGTGATTTAGGTGACGCACCGATAGCCGGATGGATTATCCAGGTATGCTCTTTATACCTATGTCGACAATACTGATACCTGGCCGTATAGGGCCCCCTCCTGATCCAAAGTGTTCTCTCCCCCATCGTCGGTCGGCTCTCAGATGTCCTAGACAGAAAATACCTCGCTGCGATTCCGCCGCTCATCGCATTCGTAGGAGCTGTCGTGTCGGCTACGGCTAAGTCGATGCCTATCTTAATCGGCGGAGGCGTGCTAATAGGGACTACGCTCTCTACCATATCTATCGTACAGGCTATTCCCTCTGAGATCCTGCCCCTGAAGTTTCGTGCACTTGCGAATGGGTTCGCGTTCGTTGGAGGTGCTATTGGTGGTCTGTATGTCGTAACTATGAGTTGTCTACGCTCTTTTATTATTATTTTTTCGGGCTCGCGGCAACTGACGGATTTTTCTATAGGATTGGCGCACTTGGTGCTGGTGCCGTGACCAATGTCAGCTCATCAGGCTGGCGATACATATTCTGGATTCAGGCCGCTTTCCACGGCATCACGTCATTAGGGTTATTACTATTCTACTTTCCGCCGAAGCAGGACCTCAAAAGATCGAAGATGTCAATAAGAGACTATATCTGGGCCTGTGACCCCATCGGCTCCGCCCTTTTTATTAGTAGTGCTACTCTCTTACTGCTTGCGCTTGATTGGGCGGGCGGTGCTTATGGGTGGTCCGATGCACATGTTGCCGTACCCTTGAGTCTGGGGTTAGTGCTATTGGTGGGATTTGCGGGTTATGGTGAGTGTTCAATCCGTAGTTCAACCAGAGAATGAATTAACTTTGTCTTTCTTAGAGTGGAAGGGTAGATCCGACGGTCTAGTAGCACATGTCTTCTTCCGGCAAAATGCTAATTTTGTTTATGCCGTCTTCGCTTTCGCGGTGGAAGGCTGGATCTTCTATAGTGCTGTCAACTCGGTCGTACCACAAATCATACTGCAGCTTGGGTTCGAGACGGATGCCTGGCAAATCGCTGTACGGCAACTTAGCTACCAGCTGCCTGTTCTATTCACATCCATACCTGTTACGTGGTATGCTACAAGGTTTAAGGACTTACAGAGTCCGCTACTTGTCACTTTTACTATATTTCTCGTAGTGTGAGTCTCTGAACGCTCTCCGAGCATAATACAAAAGCTAAAAAGGAATGAAGTACGATATCATACGCCAATATCAACCCGACCTGGAACGCGGCCCAGATTGGACTCGGTGTGCTTGCTGGAATTGGCCAATCAGGACCTCTCACACTGCTTGTTGCATGCGTGCAGTTCACCGCTCCTCACGCATTCCTCTCTACAGCCACGGGCCTCGCGTTCTCAGCCCGTGCTATCGGAGGCGCATTTGGCTCTGCAGTATTGAACGCTATCATTAATGGTCGTCTCAGTGGGCATTATAATTCTGCTGTATCGAAAGCTGCCGTAGATGCTGGACTTCCAGAAGCCAGTATTCCTTCGCTTTTGCAAGCGTTTGAAGCTGGGAACATTGGATCGGATGTCGTTGAAGGCGCTAATAGGGCGATATGGGCGTCTGCTGTTAAAGAGAGTCAATGGCAGTACGCATTTGCTTATCGGCTTGCCTGGTCGAGCGTTATTCCTTTCGTAGTCCTCGCTATTGTTGCTGTAGCACTGCTAAAGGGCGTAAAGGAGTTGATGACGGAGAAGGTTGAGGCTACTGTTGAGCATGTTGAACGGGACTAGTGGAAATCCATTGTGGACAGGATGGGCATTAGCAACCTATGCCAAGCGCGACTAGCTCTGTATATAAATGTTGAGTAGTTGGTATGGAAGCCTTAGGGACTGGAAGCTTCGGGATCCGAACTCATACTACCTACGGCTCGAAGCGTATATTCCTCACGTAGTTCGTACCCCATGAATTCCGGACAGGATACATAAATATAAGGATTATTTGGAGCCAGCTTTACCCCATGCCAAACGAAGACCAATACGAAAAAATGAGACTGGTGCTTATGGTGCTCCTACATGAGTCCTTACCGTATCCCTTTGTTGAGGTCCTGCTCGAAGACGCGCGACATAAGTATCTCCCGTATATCGATTGGATATTGTACAGAAAAAGAAAAGAATTGGAAGCCGCTATAACCTAATGCGCCGGGTAATAATAACGGGTAACGAAAGGGAGAAGAAGGCTAAAATGTAGGCGTAGAGTTCAACGGTATTATAACCTTTAATAATAACGTCGCATGATTTCAATCAGAAAATTGTTTCATCATATTTTCCCCCTTAATCCTCCCGAGATTCAGGTGGCGATAAACTTCGGCACATCAATATTCTATGATATTAAAGTCATCAGTTTAGAAGTATTATCTTAGCCTTGAGAATCCTGTCTTGGAAAGGGATAATGTTAACGGCTGCTTGTAATACGAGAATAGCTCGTCGCGAAATGAACGAAGAGCGTCATTTACGAGGTTAGATATACATGAACTGTATGATGCGAGAAATGCACTTGGAGTCTGAATTCACTGGGAATAGATAGAGAGCCAAAAATCAATCAATTGCCCTTTTTTTGCAGCGCCTCGAGACTACATTCGTTGTGGCCCTCATAATTATATTTAGCCAATTATCAGACGCTAGAACGTGAGACTTTCTTTGTGCGTATTGCTACAAAGTAGTGATACACCAGAAGGGTGGCAATAGTGGAAACAACACTGAACGCAACGTAGATCCAGAACAAGGGCGACACTGTAGATTCCCCATCTACTGCCTGCCAGTTGAAGAATGTCATGGAAAATATTGTCTATAAATGAGTTACTTTATCAGTTTCTGAAGGAGTCGAAATGTTGGAGGTCAATTAACCTACAGCAAAAAAAGTTCCGGGAAGAAACACCATTGTTACCAATGCTATGGTTCGCATGTGGCGGGAGTCTTGACTCGCTGCGGATGCTAACAGGACGCTTGTCTCACCTTGGAACTATAGATTTATGCTTTAGCTACTAAAGATTCCCTTCTGTAATGAATGGTGAATTCTTACCAGTTGCGTGGTCAATGTCAGGCCGTCAAACCTTGTCTGGCATTCTCTGATCTTATCGTTGTAGTCATCCGAAATGGTGTTAATGCGCTCGATAATCCTAAGGTTTGTTTTGGCCATGATCTCTTGATAAGATTTTGAATCTGGACTGGTGTTGAGTCTACTCATCGCGTGATGAGTGGACCTTTGGGTGTTGAAGCGCTCTTTAGGAATAGGAGGTTCGTCATTTAAAGAGTCTCGTAGGAAAGGATCTGCGGCTGTTTGCGATCCCTCACAAGAACCTATCGTCCTTTTACTAGCAACCGGGCGTAACGTGCCTAGATACTCCGCGTTCAGGGTCCAGGCGTGTTGCAGCAGTTTTTTTAATTGTTGGTTCCAGGTGGTTAGGCCATGCTTCAAATGTAGAATGTCAAGGTAAACATTCCTTCTGTCTTGACTATCAAAATGGTCCCCGGAATGATATTGACTCAACGGATCCTCCATACTGGAATCAGGTATCATGAGCTCCAGTCTGTTAATTATAGATTCAAATATATGGTTGTGCCTATTCTTCTCAAGCTCTGCAAAAATGCCTGGCAGAAGCAATGGATGAGTCGATTCTTGAATTGCAAGAGAAAGTCGTTGAATTACATGCTGCTTTTGAGAATTCGTACATCCGAACAGAATTCCAAAGCTGAGCCTGCAGTGCGGGAAGTGAGTAACCGTCATGGCCAGGTCACCGCCCCAAGCATTTGTTGATCGACAGTTGTAAACTTCACGATATTAGCAACATATACCAATTTTGGTAAAGTTTAATAACAAACCCCTTGCTTTTACTCCATTAAGCCCATCTCGCATGGAGACTTCTTCTTGCGAAAGCAGAGGCACGTCGGCGCGACTAATTGCCGGGGAAATGGACCGATTTATATGAAATGCTTTGGCTACTCTTGAAAATATAGTTTGTGAGAAGGGCAAATTTCTTGTCTGCCGCTGCCCTCCTTGTTCAAAAGACTCTTCGTAATCGGAGACGGCGATGTCACGACCTTTTTGATCAGTCTTTCCGTCTCGATCATTTTGGTTTATCGGTGATTCGGAAGGCCTCGAATGCCTATCTCGTAGGAGGCGTGGTAATATTCTATTCCAGCATTAGAAAAGAATAGTATACATTATAATGGGACTCACAGTAGCACGAGACCAGAATCTCCCTCTTCCCTAGTTACTAGAGGGAGTTTCTTATTTTCAAAAATCATCATTAGTAGAGCACATTTGGACCGTGGATGTAGCGAATAATTACCTCTTGAATCAGCGTAGTCCATTCACCGTCTTCTCTATACTCTTCTTTGACTAGTTTCTAGAAAACGTCAGCACTCTAGCATTTGACCTGACGGATATAGTCCACACACCGCTTGGGATTGCAGAAGTGTAATCACCGTAGCTGAATCTTTAGAGTACGTGAATACTTTGCCAAGGTCCCCATCAGTAAGGGAAGCTAGGCTTTCAGCTGCAAGTTCCATTGCGATCGATAGTTTGTTTTACGAATGATTGGAGTTCTGCGTCCTTGGGCTGTTGTTTTTCTTTGGAGCTATATTAGCGAAAGAGTACAGAGGTCTCCAAAACTTCCAGAGGATCTAGGTAGGTGGTCAGAAAGATGCACTGTTGACTCGATATGTCTGTATTGCTCTGATTATCTGACTACCAATTATGCCAAACTCGACAGTTGCTTTGACCTGATGATGCTTAGACTTTAGTTTATGCAATCCGCTGCTGAACATCATTTATTATATATTACCTACGCCTCTTTGTGTATAATTTTCTCGTCCATCTATAGGGCCACTTATTGCAATGCCTTAGACGCAGTAAACATTGGTAAGTGCCGCCCACATATGCACGTGCCTACGAATAATGTTGGTCTTCCACTACTAGTTAATATGCATAGCCACGACAGAGATCCAGGCGGTTGCAAACCGGGTTTCCACGACCAATCCTCGTCAAGTCGTAATATCAAATTCGTGCCGCTGATAGAATGAGGCAGGATAGTGTATTTTGATGATTATCAAAAGAAAAAAATTTAAGTTTGGTTCACTCAGGTCACTCTCCTTGTGCTTTATACACTTGCATGTATAAGTAGTCTACATACCTACAGGGACCGACCTCTTCAACATACTTTAGCAAGTCAGAAAACGCGTCGTTTCGAGTCGAGATTTGTCTACCCCTCTCCTCTGTACTAGTATATAAGTAGACAACTGCTTCATTAATGTTATTTCTTTCTCCAGCCTCATGCGGATTTAGGCTAGTCTGCGAGTTTTCGCGCAAGAATAACTCGCTGATCCATTGGCTCCGGTACTCCCTCAATGCGTACAAGTACTAAACATTACCATCTAGATACCCCGAAGTGTGCTGTAGAAGGGTAATAAGTCCAATGACCGTAGGTAAATTATGAACCCCGCGGTCAACCAGCCCCACTAGTAGTGCGTTTTGTTGTTACCACCAATCTTTATTGATGGGGTTGCCGCCCTTAAGCACACTGGGTACGTGGTTAACCTAAGCACGTACTAGCCTTCCTAGCGCGCTCCCCAGTCATAAGCACTACGAGGCCCAACCATCGGCATACTCTTTATATCCTTATCATTTGTTTATAATCATTTTCTTTCTCAGTTTTTAGTATTTCCGGTAAGGCATAGCGTGAGACGGTGGCTTCAGCGTGTGGCTCAATTGAGTGGGATCCCGGCTCACCCGCAACACCACATCTGCATTAGTTAGATTCGTAGGCTTCTCTATTCCTAATGCAGCCTCATTCCTAATTACCCTCCTGCTTTTGGCTATTTACTTAGTACTTAGTACAGCGCAGTGGAGAAGCGTGTCACCTCCAGCTCGTATAGGAAAGTGGCAACAGTAGGTGGAAAGGGTTAAGTGGCAGTCGCCCATAATTACGCCTAGCTGATAGTATGCTTCTTAATCCCTAGCAATCCGTGTGTTATTAAGCCTGGCCTACCTAATGTCCCACTACAGGCAGAATACGCCTATTCTTGTTCCCATTATGCCTGCCCAAGCCATTTTCCGTGCTCGATACACCGATGAAGAAGCCCTTGCGGAACTGCTTTCAAAACTGTTTCCTGCGCAAAGATTTCAAATCAAAGTAAGCCAGATTAGCTGTGTGCTTTCAAAACTACTGACACTGGAAGTATGAACGGGGACGCTTTAGATGCACTATCCCACGGTCCTTAACACCGGTACGTTAGATGCTGCCCCAACCTGGTAAGAATACTACTAGATAATCGTGAGCTCTTGACTAACGCTCTCGGCGGCAGGAAGAAACTCGTAAGGTCGAGCTTGGAGTTACCAAAGATCACTACGACACAGATTCTCCTTAAACTGCCCGGAACCAGGCGTCGACAGCCAGGCTCCGTCGTCAGCGGTTACGAATCAAAATCGTTATGCAATGCTCCTAAATATTCCTCGACGACTGGAGGATACACTGGTTGATTAGATACCTGATGGGATAGCCTTATTGCTATAGGGAAGAACAAAAAAAAAAAAAAAAAACAGAATTTCCCAATTGTCTCTCGATCTCTGAAACCTCGGTGCTCCCTCTAAAGCCGCGCGGGGCCTCTTCTAAAGCCGCTCGACGTCACTTTAGGGACGCTGCCCTGAGCTTTCAGCTTTCCCCCGAACGTTCTTTTCCGTAGTTCTGGCTTCAGGGCGTCATGAGGTTCGCGCTCTTCTTTCTTCACACAATAAGGTTCACCCGCACCACACTTTTCGTATAAATTCCCCATCTCCCTTGCCAATTCCACAGCCGGAGCTCTGTCATCACGCTCCACTACCAACATTCGATACTCGATAATGTCAAGAAAGTCATGTACAAATTGACTGCACTCTCTTCGGAGTGTTTTAATGCACTGCGTAACTATCAGTAGTCAGAACCGAGGCATCTATGCCAAGTGAACGTACCTCAGCAACAACTTCCTTTACTCTAATAGTGAAGCCGAAGTCTTTCACCTCCACCCATTCATAATACGCATCGCATTCGTATCCCCAAATGGACGGTGTTGTCATCGCTGCCTCCGTTTTCGTAAGTTGCGCATAGCCGCCGTGTAGCCAGTTTAGCATTTCGAGGAATATGCAACCCAGAGTCCATATATCAAATGTTCTCCCCAACAAGCCATCCGCATAGTCGAGTTCCGGGGGTCTATATCTCAACGTGGCGGGAACTCTTCTGTCAGGAACGTACGTCTTGCTCTGGTATCGATGTGTTTTACTAAGCCCCATATCGGCAATGACTAGTTTGCCGAAACCTTGCCGAGATTTGTACCAAAGAATGTTTTCTGGTTTCAGATCTCCGTGGCGTCCATATAAACGCTCCTCTTCAGGGATCTTTTCATTTTCGCCTAGTTCATGGATACGACTGACGGCTTGGACCAACATCCAGGCTTGGTGACATATCCATTGGACCAGCTCAACATCCTCAGCATCTGGTGTCGGCCGAACCTTTTCCCAGTACATTTGAAGGTCATGTGTAGCCCAAGGAAAGATGAGGTAATTCTTACCGCAGTGGGTGTACGCAGCCAGTAATGTCACAATGTGTGAGTGCCTGGTGTTGTTGAACCTTTGCAGCATTTCAATCTCTCTCTTGAAGCTGGCAGGGTCGTTCTCGTGAAATTGCTTCAAGGCGAAAAACATCTCCTCATCTGGTATCTGTAGATAGCACGCTGAGTCAGATCCATCTTTCTAGGAACTGGGCGAAGACTTATGTTGCTTACATCTAAAGCGTTGAGCACGTTTCGGAAATTGTGACAGAGAGGATGGATTGAAATCTTGGATACCATTCCGAAGCCCCCCTGAAGCTCGCTTGGTGTATTTGTCTGATGTACTTGGTAAAGTGGTAACACATGTGCCCAAACTAGATCGTAAGGTTGAGATTGGTTGTCAAAAAATGGGACAATCATGCCATATTGTTCCCTATCAAATGAGGTACGTCCGTACTCGCTTAGAAGATCATCCGGAAGAGGTTTCATTGACCCCCTATAGAAGAGACGATCACCTAATTGCTTATCACAGTACAGCGGAAGTCGTTGATCGCTTACCCCTTCATGAATGAAAGCCGGTAGCCTTTCTAGCTGACCAATCACCTTCAGTATAGCAAAGACTCTGATATAAGTGTCCGAGCCCGGTATTCCTGAACCGAGAACACGTTGGATCAGAATATCTTCCTCATCAGTGTCGAAACTCTTTAATGATTTGAGCTCTCGAGACAAGACTTCTCGAGTGAGAATATGCTGAAGTAATGTTCGAGGGTAGAAACGGGGTCGCGTGTGATCATCTTCAAAAATAACGCCATAATCCTGGATTCGTACACGGCCATCCGGCTGTGTTCTCACCACAGGGAACTCTCTAGTCCACGTAGGCCAGGTACCGGATACGTCTGACTTAGGGACAATGCTGTTTTGGATAGAAAAGTTCGCCATTGAGGTTGATGCGAGGAATGAAGGAGATAGGTAAGAAGCGGATTCATAGAGAACGAGCATCGAAAATCACGTAGTGATCCAAAATAAATAGTAAATTTTAGAGCTCAGTTAATTTCCCCAACAGCTTTCCGCTTCTTCATGTTGGGCACCATTCCCCCCTCAGTTGAATAAATCAGTCCAATAGAGGCTGTCTGATGTCGTGTGATTAAAACTGCGTCAGAAAACTACTAGTTGCGGTATCAAACACGGCCATAGGCATTTCTGACAATGCCTTCATGTTATGTCAGGGGCCACCTTGTTGGTGATGTGTCACCGTACAGAACCAAAGTCTCTGCTGTTGGGTACCATTGGGCGGATAAATTTAGCTTTCATATTTTCCGAGTTAACAGAAGCGGCCACGACTGACGATTGGCAAGGCTGATAACTTTTGTATGCGTGATTTTTTCCCTCCTGACTTAGGCATAATAAGCATAACAACCAAGCCAAGTAGCGGTGAAGGGAAACCAATTCTTGAAAGTACTCTATGCCAGGAATGTTCCTTTCTTGATTTTCTGTTAATGGTTGATATTATATTGGACTTTGTAGCTTCATTCTTAACTACTCTTACTGTCTGTTAAAAACAAGGTTCGTTACATTGAAATCATCAGCATGTCGACACGGTCTTGTCGGAACATCCGTTGTAGACGAAGAAAACCTAGGAGCTGATTATCTTTACCTCAATTCTTATACTAGCAGAAGCTGCTTCTGTGCCTTTATGCTTTACATTCACTTCGTAGACCTAATCTTAATTATATCCCCATTTTGACATCTATCCACAAGATTAGTACCAATCTTATAACTTCCAATTTGCCAACTCATTAGCAGAATGCTTGTCGTCACATGGTGACATCGGCTGAGAACTCACTTTCAACCGCTTGGGCAAACAACATACTTGTCAATGGGCACCAACGACCCCAATGTCTAGCTATTAAGTTGCATTGCCATTCTAAAGCGGTGGGAAGAGCACAAGTCACGATGCCACGGTTGTCCAACTGTATGGATTTTTTTCCTACACCGCTCAGTCAAGGATGTTTTACAGATGGCATGCCATGATCTACACTGTCCATGTGATCACAATGTGTTGTATCTTCAGCCGCGGGCTATTGAGCAAATTATAAGACATTAAACCTGTTATTAAGGGCAAGTTGGGTAGTAGTGATCCTCATAGAAGCCTTACCACGTATTGGGTTTCGTTCACATAGTTTCCAAGCGCGGGTGATCAATGTAGTGTAGATCTGCGGCGTGGAGAGGGGACTTACGGGCATTTCTGGAGTCTTCTTATCGATGCAATGTATATTTTACCTTCACTTTAAGACACAACTCTAAAACCGACATACGTTTTGAAACACCACCTTGAAACGATTTCGGGATTGCGGGGACAGTTAGCTTTCCAAGATTCAATGTCAATATACCTGGACTCAGCCTCAATCGCCGTCTTCCTTCACATGGTAGGGGCTAAAGAAAAGATACTCACGCGCACGTGCCAAAAGGTGTGTCACTTGATGGTTGAACAGCACGTGTCAAGCGGCCTGATAACCAGCTCATTGGGTTGGGGTGTCTCACATGTACAGAGCCGAAACGCGAAGCGATGATGTGGACGAGAAACCGCATCCAGCCCTGTGGTAATCATCCACGCGACTGATATTCAGAGCATAGTGAAGTCCATTGTAGAAATAATCGATTAAATTCAACGAGTCAACACCCGACGACTGAGAGATCATCATTAGTTCCTCGCAATTCTAACCGCATCAAGAAGGAATAATATAGCTCTGAATGCAAACCAGTGAGGGGCGGAGAAAGGCGGTATTTTTTTCTTCAATCGTGGATAAGTGGCCAAGGGTCACTGCACGATAGTATTGCTAGAGTCGTTTTTACCTCGGCGAGATCTTCTGTACGTACCACTTCATATTGGTCCAATTCAATCTACAAGGTGACACCATCCCTCCCTGCCAAGCACAATGAGGGGTTGGATCATGTCAGATTGGCTGCATGTCATCATCGTTGACGCTTTTATGCATTTGTTACATTTCGATCCAAATAGCGACGAGTTAGCCTCCCAATTAACTTTTGCTTCCCAATGCACCGATCGGGAAGTGTAAGCTAGCCACGTTGACACACCTAACAGGGTAGAATTCTTGTGTTCGCCCCCTTCAGTATAGCCTGGAACAAGCCGTTATGGATAGCCTGAATATTCTGGGAGGTCTCTGCGTCCAACCCCCCCAAAAGAGCTATGTGTACTAGGTGAGCCTATGAATAACAAATCTAACCTGTGACGTACCTGCCCGGCCCGCATCCCGATTTTCGGAGATGAACTAAAGATATTACCACTACGCGTCTACCCGAAACTAAGTCTGCTAAGTACTAGGGCCAATATAGTGTCCCATGACTAGCATCCCATGTTAGCCTCGAAACGGGATGTGTATATGGTAAAGATTAAAAAGAAATCTCCTAGGAGCTGGAACAAGCTGTATGCATGCTCCGCTCTACGCCAGCATCATGTATGAACGGTTTATGTATGTCTTATTGACCACCCTTGTGAGATCCGAGCCGACTCCGCTGGCGAAGCCGATAACGCCATGATATTATAAGGACAAACATCTGATATCGTAGTAACGTCTTTCAGGCAGAGCAGCTAATTTCATATGGGTCTTGGATTTTAAGATTTTATAAGCCTTAATCTAGTGATGAAGTGCGCTAACCTACGCATTCAGTCTTTTGTGGGCTACGCACGGTTAGATTGAGATAGTAGTATCACTACCATGCCTAACGCAGTAAGTAATTCAAAGGAAGAAGACAACACGCTCGTACTCGAGGGCAGCGATGAGGGTATTGGGATACTCCGGTCTTGAGGATACTAAGCGAACAATAACAACATTCGGAAAAAGGTGCCAGACCCAGCTAGTCTAGAATGAAATTATCACCCTTTATGGCAAGGTTTTTGACAGTTCTGGATAGGGCCTCATTTCTTGTCCTTTTTTACAATCACCGGTCTTTCTGTGGTTAGTTAACCGACCACATAATAGTGTCAAGAACTGCCAGCGATACACCAGTTGGAATACATCCAGTAGCTCCCTTGATTACATAAAATACATGCTTGCTTGCCTTCCTGTTCCTTAGGTATGTGATTTTAGGAGCCAGAGACTTAAATGCGTTCTTCCCCAACATTCCATCTATCGTTGCTGCGGCGGATGACATTAGCTAGTAAGCTGGGTTGTGGCTTGCTCGCCTGAACAATCCGTCGTAAAATATACTGGCCTGACTTCTCAATTGCCGTACTTGTCGATTGATCCCTCCAGATGGGTCGTTATGATTACGAATCATCCAGTTTACGCCCAATGTATATACACTTGTTTGTGTCGAGCGAGCGGTACGAAACATGGCAACAAGCGGCCAAAAGGCCCGCTAAGCCGTTCTATTTCCACAGCCGGTGAACTCCACTCACAAGTCTAACCCAGGGGTTGGGCGATACTGTGGTATTGCCCTGCGTTGAAACAAATAGGTTGGCTGACACAAAAACCCGTAAACGAATGCTCCTCCGGCCATCTGTCAGGCTATTTTACTTTCCCACTCCGCGAATTCTTGAGATTCCGATGATAGACGAGCACTACACGCCGACCGGCTCATGAATTCTCCCACGAGTGCGTCATTAGGGCATGGTCCTAGCGGAAACTTACACTACTACATGAGTAGCACGTGAAGGTACGGGGTCAACATCGCGGTATGGAGCTAGCATAGCAATATTTATACTGACGGGCTTCGGAGGGCCGTGACCCGTCGAGAAAAGCACCCAATAAGATCTCACGCTCGTCGTAATGGGCGTAGGAGCGCCACCTATCGCGTTTCTGGGTACTTGCTGGGGAGCAGTGATGACAGTGGCCCCAGCTTGTTGCATGACTGGCTGCGCTTTTAACTGAGAGTAATGCGCTCTTGAAATTCTTAGGTTTTGTGTTTCTAAGAGCCAATATCGATGCTGTCGATCCAAAGGTCGAGCGATCCTGATCGTAAGTCATTCAATTCCAACCATTAGTATCCGGATACCTGTCTACAAATATGTTCGAAGTTTTATTTAGTCGGTATCTGACGTATACAGTTGGGTGATAGTTCGGTAGTCGGCTTAGGAACCACATATTTGCGACCATCGCATGTTTCGGAATGCACACCATCGCGTCTACTAGGAAACATACAGCCTTGCTATTGAATGGCCCATTGCTTCGATTCCCGCTTCGACCGTCGTAGATGAGATCCACGCCGCTACCCACGACCGCGAACTCGTCGCCGTTTCGAAATTGGAGGCTCTACATTGGGCAGCGTGATCCTAAGGCATTAGCTAGAGTAGCTAAGTTCCGTCGCCCTATTGAGGTTTCCATCGCCTAGAATTTCAGTCAGTCTGCTTCTCATAGTTTTAACTTCTAAAGATGAAGGTTACGAAGGGCTTAGAAGCCGGCATTCAGGCTATTGCTAGTTTTTTTTTTTTTTTTTTTATTAGCATAAGGTTAACATAGAGAGACTATTTACCATCTATTGCAGGGCCAAGCGTTTGGAATCCGACGTGTTGGAGCAGCTTCAGAATTATTATTCGGTAATACAGGGTGGTTTCAGTCGTATAAATCGCATTGGAGCCTCTCTCAGAGAGTCTGAATTATGAAAAGTTGCAACCTACGATGAGATGTCCACCTCTCGAGACAGATTTACTACTCTCACAGCGCTGCGTGTAAAGGGAAGTATAGGGCATCCAAAGGCACCGATTCAAAATACGCCACGGCCATGAATCGAATACTTGCGATACCGCCAATACTAATCGACGAGCGGAGTTACGTGTAACAAGGAAGAGGCTCGGAACTGTGTTCTATTCACATATAATCATCTATGGCCGCAAGGTAACCATACTGGACTGGCTTTCTCCATTCAGCTCTGGCGGCAACTAGGTCTATAGATACACGAAAGCGTAGCTTTCGTGTATCACCCATTATCGTGTCTGTTTTCGTGATCAGGCAATCAACGGGTAGGCGAACATGCAGACCGCCGCGTTACAGATGAATAACATGAACCACTATCTTGGGTTATTCCGTATGACATTACGCCCCTCTTCACTGCAAGTTCAACTGCGGGCTGCCTGGAGAGAAAGCGACAAATCACTTCAAATAAATCAAATAGTCAATTTCAATTGGGACAAAAGCGATGGCTCTCATCTGTATGACTAGCCACGTGACCTTTCTAAAGCTAGCTATCAACAACATTTTCGGGTCGCTAACTTCGGCAACCGATCAGCGGCGCGCCAGCGATATCACTGAATTCCCGATTTGAGAACAGGATACGCACTTAGGGTGGAAGGCTCTGAAGGGCCGGGTATACTCCGAAGGTCACGACATAAGTTTTGAATGGAATTTGGAACTTTTATTGTAGACATATCTCAAGCTCACTCGGGGTCAACATCAAACTCTACATCAGTTCGTATGATATATTTTGCCCCCTTCCTAACACCTGTTCCCTCGTGCAATAATGCACCTTTCGCATCACCGTGGGGAAAGAGTGCTACAGATCCCATTGTGGGCCGGACCGGGTGGGCATTCATTACACCGTCTCTGATGCTCGGGGTGAAAAAGGTGGTCTCGCCTCCCTCGAACTCGTCATTCAAGTAGACCAGGAATGTGAATAGACTTGACTGTTTCGCATCTGTGGGCGAAGCATCGTAGATGTAAGCACCCGTCTTAGGATCAACGCCAGATGGTGGCCAACCGCCATCGAAGTGGCAACGATACTCCGCGCCGGGAACATAGCGGTATACTCGGAAGCGCCGATTGATGCCCCGAGCTTTCCGTCCTCCAACATGCGTTGGTATGTGCGGAGACACTCGCTTCCAGAGAGCATCGTGAAAAGCCTTATCTACAACCCAGTATACGTTATGAGCAAGAATACTAGAAGCGGACCCATCATCACGGAGGGGGCAATCAGGAAGGAAGCCAATGGATTCCATTGCTGCAACAATGGACATGCATTCTTGGTGGGTTAGTACATCCTTCATGAGCGAAAGGTCGGGAACAGTTGGGTGCTTGTGAAGTGTTGTTGTTGGCCCGTCCGAGGCTAATTGAACAGCATTGTCGGTACTGAGATAAAGAACGGCGGGATGCAAATTCGGTGGCTTCCGTTCGGGCCCCGCGATTTTCTCGAGAATTTGGAATTTGTCCTTGATATCTTTTGGACAAGTGTCGAAGATAGTCTTATCTAACACGTCTTGCCGAACAGGCGGCCTCGATGTTTTATCTCCATTATCCCAGATCGGTTGCAGAGATAGTGGACCTGACAGAAGTACTGGCACCTTTGACACCTCATCAACCGGTCCAGTGACCCTCAATATCATATCCATTACCCTTAGTAACTCGATTTGTGTCTCAGTTCGAATATCAGGGGTTTCACTAGAGAGCCCACTGACGACATCGAGGTCTCGTACCCATCGGCAAAGGGCGCCCAATTTTGGAGCCTGGTTTCGTATTCGCATCTCGGCTAACAGGACAATGGCATCGACGTACTTGCCGTCTACAAGAGCTGCAGATACGCGAGAGGTGAGGTTCGTCTCGGCTAGTCTTGATGTCAACCCCAAGAAGACCCAACTGGTATCATTGCAACAGGCATCCTTACCAATTGTGTTCATGCCAGTCGTGCATGCTTGCTTAAATCCATACACCGCTGTACGCAAATTCCGGCAGGCTTTAGACTTGATGAGAGCGGGATTTTGAGCGAGAGAGTCCAATGTCTCGACCGTAATCTCTATCTCTTCTTCGGAAACGACGCTAGCTAGACTCTTGGGGTCCAACTGGTCTATGGGCTTAAGCGAGGACGCATCGGGAGAGGGAGATAGCGGTAGGGTCGCGTCGACGGTGCTCTTCTTGTTTGGCAGGTTAGACTGCGCATTGCGCTGCCGCTTTCTCTTGGTCGGCATTCTCAGACTGTTCAGTTCGTCACAGACCACGAAATCTCGAGGGGTTGTCTATTGGGATGACGGTGTTGGGGCGAGATATAGTTCTGACAATTGAGCATCCATCCCTAATTTGGTAAAGTTTTGCTTATGAGCTGCTAACACTAACCCTAGATAGTCTAGAGTAGTCCGGCTGGGTTCACCCTGGTTTATTACGTAAGTGCTTATTTTATCAATCGTGGACTGACACAGACCCTAGATTTTCTGCGGGGGAAAACATGCTAGGCGTGGGAAAGTGGAAGAATACTGGAGGCCCCCTTCACCTTCATCTTCATCTTTACATCGCGTAAGCAGTGGTGGGTTAGTTCCCGGCAGCCCGGGGAGTGTCGACGGAAGTCTCCGGAACCGATAGTTGGTTCCAGACAAGCCAGGCATATTTGATCAAGCAAACGACTATTATCTTTTCAGGTAGCTGGGAAACTATGTTATCGAAATTGGACTCCGCTTATTGAATAGAGATCGAACAGCTCATGGGCTTGGCCCTATGTACACCAAACCTGCACTTAATGGGCTGAACAAGGTGAGCTGCAGCAAAAAAAACAGTGTTTCTTCCAAGCTACTCAGGGTCAGCCCCAGAGAATATCACTGCGACTACGGTAGAAATACATAGTGCCTTAAGGACGGCTTTAGCCCTAGCCGGGTATGAAAAGTTGAATGGCGATGTTAGGAATAGCCAGCTTTTCATTCACGAAGTTGCGCGGAGGCCACTGAGTCGGGCAACTCCTCGGGACCCAGGGAGGCATCATAGCCTAAGGCAATTAATTGGCTTAATTCAGAGCGGAAAAGCTCGAAATTTCATGATGGCGATCCCTCGAAGCCAAAGCAGCAGCCAACCAAAGCCCAGAAGCTCGGCGTCGACGGAATTTTATCTATGTCCGAAGAAGAGTCCGATAGTGGTAGCGGTGGTTCTGGTAACAGTGAAGATAGTGATTCTATTGAGGGCATGGAAAGCTAATGGTAAAAAGTGCATCATTGGAGAATGAAGAAAAGAAATCGCGCAACGTTGAACTAAGTTCAACAAATGTACCTCATATAATTTATATGAACGAAGATTAATTCGTCGATAATATTATCATAAGTGTCATATAATTACCACACGATCCCTTCTATGCTACCAAGGCACAAGATATTCCAAAAGCCCTTTTTTGCGAACCCAAGACCAGGTTTCTAATTAAGGTTTCTGAGCTAACGAAAGGCTAAGGCACCTAAACAGGGAACATGGATATATTGCTTCGGAGAGCGAATGGATTGTCCTACCAGGTAGTAAGGCGGGGTGAGAATCTGTGACACTTTTCGGCCAAAGCCGGTATAAGAGAATGCCGGGCAAGCGGCGCCTATCTCTACGGTAGATACGACTACCACGTATTCTATACGACTTATTAGACCCGTTTTTAGGGTACTTGAACCTTGGTTGGTCCTTCGGCTCGACAAGCTAATGTACAAGGTGGCTTTCAGCCGCACAACGTGGGCATTGCCTACAAACTCCAAAACTTACATTTCCATCCGAAGCTACCATAATGGGACGATGTGTTATTTAGGAACAAATTTTGATGTATCGATCAGGCGTCTAAATGGTGTTTAGAAAGAACTTATCGTAGGGACGGATATCATGTCTTCGCTCCAGATGTTGTTGTGCCGGTACGAATATATGAAATCAAACAAACTCCATGAGCGGTCAAGTCATTCTTTCGGAGAGCGAACCCATATCCTTTCTGCATGTGAGACAATTGGAAGAATATCGCCCTGCAAACCCTCAGCTCAGACTCAATTCGGCCCGCAAGCCCCGTCAGATTGTGGCCGTCCATTCAACCTCATGAAAATCAATATTTAGACTGCACTTAGCCGGGTGGCGTCAAGCCTCAGCGGCTCTAGCATCATGAACTTTGTAATCTCAACTGATATTGGTGAATGTGGTTCGATATAGGCCTATAGGAATTAGAGATTTGGCAGCACACCGAGCCTGGCCACACGACGTGGCAAGCATCCCTTGCCTTCGGTGGTATTATTGCTTCAATAATAGCCAGCAAGTTGATGCAACTGCGTAAGCTCTATTAGCTAGTTAGGCGACAGATATAAAGCATGACGACTCTCCAGAGGGCATACCAGACATTTCTCGAACAGAATTGCGAAGTCAAACTCTAACTCTCTACTTGCAAGACTGATTCGACGTTGACAAACGCAGCACTTTCGCGATCATGATTGCTTTCTCTCCCAGTTCCGGCTGCAAGCTGCTCGCAGCAGCAGCGTTCCTGATTCTCGGAGCTAGCGCTGGCTGCAACAGTAAATAGTACATTCACCCTCTTACTAGAAAGTCAATTATCCCCCTATTCTCATTGAGAAGCTAGCATGGAGTATTCTCGTGCAAAACGTAAAACAAATGACTCAACTAACACTCCTTTCCATCAACAGCTGCTCCCGCTCTGAAGCGGCTACACTCTTGACGAGAACTACCCCCACCCAGGACTACTTCGTGCCGAATGGAGACTTCGAGTGCGGCCTCACGCCCTGGATAGTCCAAACCCCCGACTCGGCCGTAACCTATTCTATCGGGGCGCCGGGACACACGAGCAGTAACTCGTTTCAGGTGAAGTTCACACCACCGTCGTCTAACACGGAGAAAGGGGTATCGGGTCGTATTATCAGTGCGCCGGTGCGGGTGATACCTAACACGCCCTACCAGCTGAGCTTCTGGACTTACTTCGATAACTCAAAAGCCGGGTTCATTGGGGTCATGGTTAACAACAACCCTATCTACACTATCGACGCGACAGATCATGGCTGGGGCGGCGATTTCACCCTTAACACGGTCAATTACACACCCACGAACGACACCGTCACCATCAAGTTTGAGTATCTCTTTGGTGGCACCAGTGGCGTGGTCAGCTTGGATCGCATTGATAGTGTCACTTTTGCACCGGTCCAGTGAGGGGTTCGTCAGCATCAATACTGCTAAATTAAAATGCCAGGTTGAAATAGTGCACACGAACGGGCACCTCGAGTAGACTCGTAGTCTACAATGATTGTTGAGATTAGTATAGTTTAGGAGAACAATACAGGACATTCAAGTATAGACTTTGTTGAGAAAGATGTGACTCTATTGTTGTAATATTGTGGAATATACAATTCGTCGCATATAGACTGTTCTAGACTACAACTTTGACATGGTCCTTCGCATAATAATAATGGCGTAAGCTCTCTGAGACGCTTCGCGCTAAGAAATGTTGACATCCTAACATTTATCTTAGCTCAAGATATTACTTAGTATTTGAATACTACGGAGAGATAATCCAAGAAGCCTTGGAACCCCATTAATTTCCTATACTGCAGCCTTTAGTTTGAATAAAAGGTTGAGTGAACGATTTGTCCGTTCTTGAAGTACCCGTATATTCGTGACTAGACCCCGAGGATACGCAACTTAGACTTTCTCCTGTTGTGCATTATCACTGCCAGAGAAAATACCTTTCTGCAGTGAAAGGAGATCAACATGAGGTCGAAGCCTAGCATACATGAAGTAGTCATGCGGCTTCAGCGCTAGTGCCTGATTAATAGAGATGTTGTGCTCCGGATCTGCCGGTACGAAATCGAACTTCTGGAAAAGGACTGCAACGGCTATGGTAACTTCCTGAAGAGCAAATGCTCTGCCTATAGTTATATGTTAGGGTCGAATGAATTACACATTAAAAGAGTTGAGTTCTTACCAATGCAAGCTCTTTGTCCGTTTCCGAATGGCTTTAGACTGTTCCTCGGGATCTTCGTGAAATTACTTCCAAGCATACGTTCCGGTTTAAACTCTTCTGCATCCTCGCCCCATACCTCAGAGTCTGTTTGGGATTGAAATGTTAGTATTCTGGGTTTCGTACCATATTACCACAACTGAAGAATATCGTCTTACCTCTATGGAGTTTGGGGGTGATGATGACGACCGTCTGTCCCGGTTTAACCTCATATTTGTCGGCGAGAATCACTGGTACTGATGTATCTGAATCCATGTGTGTCACGGTCCATATTGCAGCTGTAGGATGAAGCCTGAGTGTCTCCCATATACATGCTTTGGTGTAGGGAAGGTCTTTGATGTGGTCTTTAGTGATGGGTGCAGTGCCGATCACCCGATCGATCTCACTTTGGAGGGTCTCGCACACTTTTGGATGCTTTATGAGAAGTGCGAACAGGAACGATAGCAATCCAGCTGTTGTTTCGTGCCCTTTTATATCCATTAGCGCAATACCAAGGAATGATGCGTGAGGTTAATCACCAGCGATCAGGAATGTGATCATGTTATCGATGATTACATCATCAGTTAGTTTCTTCCCGGTCTTTGGATCAGTTCTGTTAAGCATTGCGTCGACAAGATCTTTCTTTTGGGGACTCGAACTGGAGCGGCGGCGGGCGATCACATCTTCAGCAACTGAGCGAATGATCTGTAAGTTTTCATCAAATTTCCGGTTTGCTTCTCTCATGAAAGGCGCTAACCACCATGGCCGATATGTTCGGCGCTGAGTTTCGCCGAGCAGTTCGATGATCGCTTGGATGTACGTCGGAACTTGGTCCGTGTAGAACGAGTTTAGGCGAGTATCCATGCTACAGAGAGCAATGGTATCAATGGTGAGTCGTGTGAAGTCTTGGACTACGTTGATGCGGTAATCGGGTCCAAAACGCGCCCATTTCATCACGAGTTGGGAGCAGGTATCTAGCATTTCTGAGAGGAGAGTGAGTGGAGAATGGTAGCCAGGAGATCCCATGAACCTACCTGGGAACATATTTTTGACGGAAACAGAACTAAACGCTGGCGACAATGTCCGATGCGCTATACCCCAACTTTCCTCGCCCGGATACGCGGTGAACAAGCCTTCCTTGGCGATATTTCTTAGCTGCTTCAAGAAACCCAGTGGATACTTTGCAAATTCCTTTCTTGCGCACACTTCATGAACTAACTCCCGACTGGTGACAACAAGTCTATCCTCGCCGCCAATACGGAGCTTGTAGATAGGACCTAATGGTTTCTAATCAGCACTCTTCAGATTGAACCGTGTCAAACAACAAGCACTGTGGGTCATAAACATTAATGATGAAGATCGTGGTAAGTCTCACCATAGACGTCGGCGAGGTTCGACATGTCGCGAACGCTATTGCTGGGATCGATGTTCCACAAATTCCCAATAAATGGCAATGGCCATGGCCCGGGAATTTGATTTACCATGGTTTAGTCGTGAAAGTAATGGTGAGCTTGAAATGATGGCGGTGGGTTGCTCAAGGATTTGGGAACAAGAAAACGGAAACAAGGACATGAAGAGTAAGTTGGAAATCAGCTTCCTTCACTATGAACGAGGCTCAGTCCATCTGATTTATGGATTGTTTACCAGCACATCAGACTGCTAGGAACTGATTGGTACTATTTAATAATCAAGGACCTATAGGTCGTACTACAAAGGATGCGATAGCGAGATAACAATTGAATGCAGTACAACCTGATTGCTCTTCTCGGTCGTAGCGAGCGAGCGAAGTGTGATTGGATGATTGACGTATCCTTGAATTAAAAAGGTAAAAGTCACAATCATAGGCTATGATCATCTCTCATCCTCAGATTTCGCCCCTCACATCTCCTCCCTTACATTTTTCAGTAGAAACGAAGATATGTGTGGATCGAAACATTCCAACGTGGGAACAAACATGTCGAAATGCCGCATGTCTTAGATTCCCTGCCTCCTCGTACGAGGACTTCCACGATGGGGCGCTCACATGGCCAACGCAACCGGCACCACGTGTCGTAATTGAATCAGCTACAATTTTCGATTTGCAGGGAACCCCATCGATAGGGAAGCTCATTTACAGGGAAGCTTAGTTGGTAGATGATTGGACTACACCGTACAAATGACAAGATGAACTTGCAGGCCTCTCTGACAATGGACGGTTGTCAGATGAAGTGAAAAATCATTGTCAATATTCTTTTGTAGGTAGTGTCTATTTTCGCGGGGTCATCGATGTCGAATTATGTCTTGCTTCTTAAATGACCACCATTGAGGTCTCTAGGAACGTCACAATATTTAATCTAGCATATCCCTGCCACAATCAGGTATTTGGAGAATCGAAATCCTAGTCCAAACAGAGAGAGCAAGGAAGGGAGGACAGGGAAAAAAGAAAAAGAGACGTACAACACCAAGGATTCGCTGGTCGTCACCGACCCAACTACTAATTTGGCGCTCTCTAGCTTATCTATGGGAGAGCGGACGGGATCCCGAGTTCTCTAGAGGCTATGGTCGTACGTGAAAGACTTGTGTTTTGTTGGAGACTATATTCTGCTGGTGATTTCGTGAGTCGACGTTCGATCCATTGTTCCAATTCTCTTTTTTTTTTTTGTGAATAATGCGACATAATCCTGGATTTGCTTGCTTGCTTGCTTGCGGGTTCGGTTCTTACCATCAAGTGGTCTGGCTCGGTCTGGAAGATTGACACACAAGAATCATGACGACCTTCAGCGGCGCTGCCCCGCGTCCAGACCCTAAGATTGCAACGCTGATTTTGCTGTCCATGCGCGACTTGGTGACGTAGTTATTCTTTGGATCAATAATATAATGGGCAATATCTACAGCCGACAATTGGTAGACCTACATTGTCACCTTGCCGATTGTCATCGGAGTGATGGGGTTGTCCGAAAGTTAGAGATACCGATGATGCTGCCTGGAGCGATCAACCATCATACGGCCGCATTAAATTATTCAAGCCAAGAATCATTTGGATTACACAGTCCTCGACAGTCTTCTTGCTTTGCATGTTGGTTGGATAAATTATCCTAGATAGATCCCATTGTGGCTTAGACATCCTTAGGCCCACTCGTTTCGACCTATCATTGCTACTGTTCAGTTTATAGTTTTATATGCTTGCGCCTGTGATTCGACTGTGCCTCACTGCAACGGTTAGTTCTACCAAAGGATCATGGCCAAGCCAGTTGTACTCGATTCGATAGATTTGTCTAGTAAAACATATAAATACCATACCAAGACCGTTAGTTGAAAGTTGACATATCTACCCCATATATGTGCACTTGCAATCACATTGAAATAACGACTGTATTCCACAGGAAGAGAGTCCAATACCATTGCTGATAACCAACATTGCGGATCGCACACGTTCGAATCCGTGTGATTCTCCATCACCATGGCATCATCTCAACCACCAGTCGCTGCCCCGCCAATCAACGTCCCCGGCTTATCATGCACTGGCATAATGAGCGGTTCTGAGGTGAACTACCAATGCCACACGATCTCGGCCGAAAGCGCCTCGCTCACCAGACATGAATTCGAGCACCTTCTCAAGCCTCAATTCTGGATCATCGCCGTCCTGCTCCTCTATACCACCGGCAACACATCCTCCGAAGATGCCTACGGAAGGTTTCTCACGCTGGCCGGGTTCTGTCTCGAGCGACCACGACCCCGCTCGCGAGCGATGCAGATCGCTGCATTGTTAGTGTATACGGGGATCTTATGGCTCGTGTGGTTCGAGGAGTACATGGTTCTAAGCACGGAATGGCGCGTGGCACGCAAGGTCATAGCAGTATGGCGTCCGAGCTTAACGCCGCTACGGCTGCGTCTTCTTGTGCTTTATCCGGTCTGGGCTGTTGTAATTGTCCTTTGTTTCGTTCTTGTGGCTTTCACGATCGCTGCGGGTGTTGGTGTTACGAAAGTACAGATGGACTGCGTCAAAGAGATGGCATTGATTGTCATGGGAAGGAGGAAGTTGGATCCGAGGCTGCTTGAGGAATGTAACGACTACCGGAATGAGAACCAAGGCGTGGAGAAGATGGTGTATGAAACGGAGGCTACGGAGGTACCCGCGTCTTCGGATGACAAGAACAGGAGTTAATTTGAAAACGTCCGAAATTCACGTTGATACAATAAGTTGATCCAGACAGATCTCAAAGCAGTGATGCAACAACTAGACAGAGCTCTTGATTATGCAGGCCTCAGAAGTTTGAAATTTATGATCGTTCTCCAATCAGAATATTCAGTGACGAAGCGAGCAGGTCATTAAAAGGGTATCCAAATTACAGCCTGAGTAAAGCATTATGAGTACTTAAAAACGATGCGACATAATTAATTATTCTCTGTACAGTTCATAGCTAACGTTGTCTATTAACAATTGCTCCCCGCTTCGCAAACATATCCATGGGTATCGGGTCTTGAGTACATAATGTCCCATTACACTAATATCCTCTTCAGTTACATCTGGTTGAGCCGTTCTTTTACACTTTCTTTAGCCTCATCGGAGACATTTGGGTTCTTAAGAGCGGCCTTGAGGCCGCCAGCGACATTGTTGGGGTTCTTGTCTTGGTTATCACTGGCACCTGGGGCTAATTGTATTTGATTAGTTTAGTTCATATAATAGCTGAAGGACACAAAAAGAAGTGCAAGGCCAAACTAGAGCAGTGTATATGCGAACATCAAGGAATTTCTTACCATCGCTGACATTGAGTTCGCTGTCAAGGACTTCACGAGAGTGCTGCTTAGACTCCTCCGAGGTGTTGGGGTTCTTGAGGTTGGCCTTGTGACCACCAGCGACCTGAGCGTCGGAAGGCATGATGAAGTATTTTATGTTGAGGAAGTAGTGAGATGTAATGTAAGTTTTTCGTTTGTTTGATAGCTATTGCTATGTGAAACTTGTATTGAATGTTCTGATGAGTGTGTTGATGGGATGGTTAGGTTAGAGAGGGATTCTGCGACCTTTTATACATGAGTCTTGGAGCCATGCTTGGTGATCGATCAGCGAAATTTGGTTTACTTAACAGAGTGTTCCGGAGTTCGATTTCCTGACGTAATTCATCATCTAGTCACAAATGAATAAGTGATAGTACCCCGGACTAAAACCTCGGGTCATGTCATCATCACTCCGGAAAAAGCAAAAGTGAGGAAAATCGGAGTCGATCTCTGAAGAAGACACTTTATGGGGTAAATAGATGGAAAACAATATCTCCAATGGCGTGACTACGATAGAGTGTTCGTATTTTATTTTGTCACGTCCCGGTGGTGCCTGACTGTCCTTGACTTCGGGCAGCTAGGATTGCGAACCGGACAATTTTGACGTAAGCATGCACCTTAAAATCCAAATAATCATAGTAAACGTATGGGCTGCTGGCCTGTCCTCATCCATGGAATCTCAGATTTACTGTCTACCTAAAGTAGGTCAATCACGACATTCGCCGCCTCCTCGTGAAACTTGATGATATCATTAACCTTGTTAGAGATGCGTCGATCAGAGCACGGGCCTAGAGCACGGGCCATTCATTTGATTTACATCGAGATCACTTTGTTTCTTACGAAAGTGGGAAATCAAATCGCGAAGCGAGCAGTACTCGGCCGTTTTAAAAAGATGATGTTGTACGGCAGGACATAAATTTATAGTGTAGAAGTAATGGAGATAATTGACATGGACATGCAGTCATCCTGAGGAGGAGGAGGTAGGGCCACAGAGCCTCAAACGTATAAGTAGGGTGAGATAAGATCACAACCACACTCTGAAGAGCCACATAGGACACTATTCAAGCCTCTACACTTATTGCACCTAATCTGAACACCCGAGAATCCCCATATCGCTATATCAATGCCAAGCATCAACGGACCGGGCCCATCCAACTCGGAACGTGGGGGGCTCGGGGGGGAAAGGGGGGATGGGATATAAGAGCCGCAGCTAATGCCGGTGCATCGGGGTGGAGTCGGAAAAGGTTATTTTGACGACATCCGTTGTAACTTCCGTATCTGGTGCACCTAACCACTACCTAGTAGTTAACCAGTATGTGAATGGCTGCTCTGTGGGCTGATTTGATTTGATTTGATTTGTGTTTTTGGTATTTTAATCATTCATGGGTAATCTCTACCTAACTTGTGTAAGATGATGTCATATTACCAGCCGCTAAATCCAAGACGTGATTATTCGCTGCAGCCGCTATCTACCGTAATTGTCGACTGCAAGACAGAATACTTAGTAATGAGCAACAAGGCAGATTTTAAATATGCACACGTCTAATTAAAGCTACCGGTCTATCGTGAAGTCGTATAATACAATAATGATAGCACATGCAGAGACCTAATTACCTTTCTGAGGACATCAAACGGAGAAAATTAATTCTCACGTCCCAGAACCGACATCTATCCAACAAAGCCAGGGCATGGTGTGACGCCCTATGTAATCCTCCACTCTACGCCATCCTATATATTTTAACCCAGTAAGACGCCACGCGATGCTTTAAATTCAAAGAGTAGCAAGTCCCTTTCCCAGTAGACGGCCCTCACAACTGCGTCGTTTGCTTATTCTGTAAAGTCTGCTTCCTCGTCTCGTTCAATTCCTTTGTGATGTAATCGTTGAACTCGTCGGGGTTATCCAGGTATAGGTGGTGGCCAGCCTTGGTCACGACAATGACCTTGCAGGAGCCGTTCTCCTTCTTCTTCTCCTCGTCCGTGGCCTGCGCGAGAACCCGGGCTTTCACGTCCTTGAGCTTCTCCTCTGCCGCAAGACCGCCGGCCACGTCCATCCAGTCGTTCTCGCCGTACATGAAGAGGATGGGGAACCCCGTCTCCTTGACGGCTGGGCTCGAGTCGGTGGCGGGCGTGATCGTCTGTCTGCCCACGCCGTGGATGCGGTTGATGACTGGGCGTCTGGCGTGGGCGCCGGGTGCTAGCACGTATGGTAGGACGTATTCCCCGCTGCCTTTTTGCCTGAATAGAGAGTAGGCATAATCGTGCAACGTCTGCTTCTCTTCTTCGGGTAAGTGATTGAAGCGACGCGACGTCCACCCCGACACGAAACGGGGGCCTAGTGGACCAGCAAGCCGCACAATACTGAAAGGCGACACGTTGGCATCCCATAGCCACACAAGCCAGCTTGGGTATGGTCTCTTCTTCGGCGTGTTCGCGTCCGTTGTGCCGTTTTTGGCGCTTGCCAATCTGTCGTTACCATGATCGGCCGTGGTCTCTTGCTGATCTACTGTAAACTCGTCCTGAAACGTTGATTCTGAAGGCTCGGGCATCTCGGCGTTCATGGCATACGGGTCTTCGGGGATACCCACGGGTGACGCAAGAATGAGCTTGTTAATGTGGCCGGGATATTTCAATGCGTAGGAGACAGCGAGGTAACCACCCAGAGAGTGACCGAGGAGTGTCATCTTGTCCAGTTTGCGGATCTTGCGCCACTCTTCCAGTGAATCGATAAACCAGTTTTCGGCCTCTGTGATCTTGTCTTTCGGATCTTTGGCGCTGATCTTGAAGGGGGGTCGTTTTGAATTTCCCATTCCTAGCCAATCTAAAGCGTATATCTTCCACCCTGTCAATCGACTTAGTGGCTCGAAATTCTTGTAGTAAAAGCCGAGACCAGCTCCGTATCCGTGAAGCATGACCAAGTTGTTATCAACGGGTTCGCCGACACGTTCGATGGAGAACTCATTGAGCCCGCGATTCTTGCCTGAGAGTGGCACCATGGTCGACTTCCACATCCGCGGTCCGTAAGGGTCATCTTTAGCAGAGGTTTGAGTCTGGCCTGGGTCTTCGGCGGATGGGACGCGGGCTAGAGGGCTGCTCTCGGCGGCAATGGCTTCTCGGAGGTAGGGGATACATGATACGACGTTGCGCTCTGCCACCGTAGGGGTCACGCTGGTCCACTGTGTCGCATCGTAGTTAGCACCCGAAGGCATCGGGAGAGCCCATGAGATGGCTTACCCACTGTTGCACGGCATCTTTATAGCCGAGCGGAAAGAAAGACATGCCGGGCTGTCTCGGGGGCGGCCTGCCTGCGGGGGCTCGAGGTTGGGTGTGCTGCGGGGGTTGTATCGGCTGCTGATCTCTACTGACGTACGGACCGGCACTGACCGATTCCTCGGCGGACATAATAGGAGGCCGAGACGAGGGGGCAATGGTCGAAGCGGAAGCGGTCACGGTCGCGGTCGCGGTCGCGGCAACGGTGACGCTGTCGAGTTGTTGGGATCGGGCAATGGTGGAGACGAACTTCCTGGACTGGAAGATGATGGATGGCGGGTTCTTGAGCATGCCGGATCGGAAGAGGGGTGGCGAGGCGCGCTGACACCACGGCCACGTTATATACCTACGGGACTAAGGGGCGGAGACATCAGAGAATGCGCAAACCCGAGCAGAACCGAGCGCCGGCTGAGACAGGTGCCCGGGGTGATGACGAAGCACCTCTGGGCGCGTGTTGTTACTATGTACGAAAGGGTTCAACGGGGACTTGGAAGCATCATAAAAGTGCTTAGCTTCAGCATAGTGCAGTGTTATCTGGTAGGATCTGGTAGGGGTTGCGTTGTCGGGAGCATTTGGACCAATCAGAATCACAGGGTCTTGGTGCCGCGGAGTTTGTATCGCCCCGACCCGGCTTATGTGTACTCGAACACCCCAGTTTATAAGCAGTCTACATTGTATGTACCCGACTATTGGCTGCCCATAAATATCAGTTCTCGGCAGGCACTCACTCAATGATAAGGATATGAGTAAGAAAATACAGTGAAATAAAATGAAATCAAATAAATAGTGTATGTATGATTCTGTACGACGAGGACCACATTGCTGTTTTCTTCTAACCATTATATCCGCAAAATGTCCGCAAAAATCTTGTTGAAGATGGTATCGAATGACCGACCGGAGTTATCATACTAAACCCCCCTTAACCCCGGCTAATTAAGCTTTGTAGCCAACCCATTCTATTGAACCAAAACCATAACTTGTAAACCGAATTTGAACATATGAAACGGCTCTGGTCTGGGCGAAGCCAGCCGGGATTCGTACGGCCGATACGAAACCCGGTTCGTTAAAAGGTTCACCTTATTAAGACCCTATGAGGCGGATGTTGGTTGTGGCTTCAGTCGGCCAAGGACCAAGTCGCATTAGTTGCCCTCGAGACTGTCGATGCCAGTCTGATGGATTTGTCGAACATAGAATCATAGAACGCCTCGGCTGCTATCCTACCGGCTTCAATTTGAGCCCCATTGTGGAGCATTATGCTTGCTGTAAAGCAGCTCTCTCGCCACCATCCCACATAAGTGAAAGCATCGCTTAGAAAAGTACTTCAACATTTCAAGTCAGCGAACGCTCCCCTAGACGACAGTTCAAAGGCATGGAAAAGCACATGAGATGCCCGAGTCAACAGAGCCATGCCGGATGACGGCAAAGTAGCGAGATTTAACTGCTCACAAGTTTTCTTCCCCGGCTGAAAGCCACATGGCAGAGGATCGGGGTAGTTGATCTCTGCCACCGCCCGCTTAGACCCTGTTATGTTGGCGTATGGCTTGGTGGTTTTGATTGGCGGCAACGGAACCTGGGGCTTGTCTGAAGTGTACGTAGCCGCACCGGCTTTTGAGGTTGATTGAAAGGGAGAAGGCATGGCGCAGCAGGTGAGTCTTCTTCTGAGCACAAAGTAGGTACTAAATGTAACGGGGGTTTTGAATGTATATTGGATTTGAAGATCGTTTTACTTTTCACAGCCTAAAAAATACAAAGCAACGGCACATCGATATTTGATGGTATAAGTAGACTTCGACCACGTATATTTATATATCTCTCTTATTTATAGAAATACGGCAAACAATCCTTGCCGGTCAGTTGCGCGACGGCAGGCTCTGCGCTGCACACCGGTGAGAGGGTGACATGCATGTGATGCGCTGCTGTGCGACACAACGACGCTTCGACGTATACTGGCCGGACGAGGGGCCACAAAAGAGCGTGCATGCGCTCCTCGACGACTTCTGCCTGAAGCTGTAGACGAGAACAGAGCAGGGTAGGAATCCGCGATACAACAGGCGACTTCGCAAGTTTTTTCTCTCGTCTCTCGCCGTCTGTTGCTGGCGAGGTATGATGAGTTGGTGCGCATATCGCGTGTTAAACAATACTGCTTTTGTGCGACGTAAGCCTTGACGTAAGTACATTTGGGTAATCCGCGCCGGATGATTGGCGAGACTGAAGATTTTGCACATGGCATATATGGTTCTTCTCAGTGACCTGCATCATATTAGAAGCAAGTGAGATTCTAGCTGGCCTAATCGGGGTCGAGGGTCTGTCGATTCCCCATCTACCTGACCTGACCAAATGTGGGTATGTAAAACGTAAGCACGGACAACATTACCTTAAAGACAACCTTGGAACCTTGGAACCCTGGAACCCTGGAACCTTAGAACACAACTCCGTACAGAATTCGGAGGATAACCAGCCCTATTCCAATGGGCAGGCTAGGGCAGTCTACACTAGTTACAGCACACAGATATGTGGATGCTATGACGATGCAAGCTCGACAAGTAGGTTGCCTACCCGCTATTTTGCTGATTTTAGGTGCTATCTGAGACCCACTCAGCGCTAGCGCAGCTTGCAACCCCAGCGATCTACTTACCGCAGTAAGTCTACTCCGTACAGCAAGCAATAACTACCTACCTAGTAGGTAGGTGTGGCTAGCCTTGTCTCAAACTCCATGACGTGCAGCGGTAGCTCCTCGTTGGACATTTTCCCCCCAACATCACACAGCAGCTCAACGCTCGCTCCATACGCACGCACATTGCGATCCCACTCGCACAATCCTCTCACCGCCATTCCGCGCAACGAGCCTGACAAGCCAAGACGAATGCCATCGATATCTCTGTGACTCACGTAGACGTGGGCTTACGTCCCCTTCGTCCCCCTCGCCCTCTCGTCCGCTCTTCCGCCGGCCGCCTCGTCGCCTCCGTTGCGACCTCTCGGCTCGCCTAGAATGGCGGATTCGATCGACTCCATTGTCAAGGGCGTACCGCAGCCCGGCCATGAAATTAAGCCGCCCGCCGTCGGCACCAGTGGCGTGGATGCTCTGAAGCCCGTCGATCCCTTGCATAGCGCCCCTAGCTCACCGTCTATGATCTACCTCAATATGCTCATCCTTGAAGCCTCCCTGCGCGCACAATACCTCGAACTGCGAGCCCGCCGGCGGAAACATACCTTCTTCCTCAGCCTTCTCTGCCTCTGGCTCGCCGGCTTTGGATATGCGCTCTTCCTGGCCCCACGCGAGGATGGTAGCGGTGTGGGCGGCTCGGTCTACTGGGTGGTGGACATGACGGAGAAGGTGTGCTTCATTAGCGGTATCGTCACGGGCATATTAGTGTGGGCCACGGGAATATGGGATCGCGGCATCCGATGGCCTCGCAGGTGGTTTGCTATTACGAATAGAGGCCTGCGCGGCTTCAATTGCAAGCTCGTCATTATCAAGCGGTCCTGGCTGGTCGAGATCATGTCAACTGTCACCTTCTTCTTCACCTACGGCGCATTTTCACACACGGCGGGACAGTATCGATTTGTGGATCCCTCGGTTCTACGAGAAATGGACAGAGAGTTGCACCTTGGCCGAAAGGAGCACCCTCAATTACCCTTCATGAGCAGCGACGAGGAAAAAGGAGGCCATGAGGAGGATCTAGCGCCGGGCGGCGACTATGTCAAGCTCCTCCTGTGGCCCAAGCCATTTTCACCCAACTTTCGAGAGAACTGGGAGATCTATAGAAACGAATACTGGGAAAGAGAGAATGAACGGCGCGCCTTGCTGAGAAAAAAGCTCCAGGCGAGGGACAAAGGAATTGCTAAACAACGGCGTGGATGGTTCTGGTGGTTCCCCGGTAGACGCCGAGTGGAGGAGAAGACGCATCATGGCACGGTCATAGACCCTGAGAGAAACCATCATCGCCGTGCGTCGGGGATCATGAAAGAGGGCAAACGCGTAAGAAGTGGCAGCGTCCGACGGGGTAGTACCTCCGCGGGCTCTTCTCGAACTCCGACGCCCCCAGTAGAATCGAACGAGGTCGGCGTTAGCAGAAAGGCCAGCACGGCCTCCAATGCCTCGGATAAGCGACGTAAAAAACACCTCTCTACGGGATCGAAGTCCAAGCGGGCGGCGGACTCTCAGTCTGCTGCCCCGGAAAACCCGTCGCCTCTCGCTAGAGGAAGTAGCGTCGACAGTGATGGGCCAGATGCATCAGCTGGAAAGTAAAGCCTACACAGATAAATATTCAATTTTAAGACATCTATAACCTAATAACCTATTAGTTCAGAACAAAGTCCCTCGGAGTTCATGATAAGAATCGACCATGATAAGAATCGACACAAGCTAGGAGTTGTAGAGTATCAAGAGAGCGGCGTTAATTGCGGGTAAGTACGAGAAATAATTAACCCCGACCTCTGTCCATCTACTAGGTAGGTATCTTGACTCCATGTCCGGTAGAAGATCTGGAGATAGGCCTTTACCTGGAGCGCCGGGGTTCATGCAGGTCCGGGGTATGTAATCCGGAGAACCGGCAACTAACTACCTAGCGTCTGGCACCCTTGCTGTACGGATAGGTACTACTTAAGCAGTATCAGGTACCCACTTGCCGGCACAGCTTACAACCTTCTTCGAGCAGGTAGCGACGTACTTGGAAGTCCTATCAACTCCCTCCCTTGCAACAACAATTGACCCTTCCATTGTCTGATGTTGTTTGTCCCCATTGCCTCGTCTTCCGCTATGTTCCACCTGCCTTTTCTTTTGCATCGAGTGTGCCGGTCTGTTCCTGATATGCTGTGATCTGGTCTCTTCCACCATCTCCGAAGGGTCTGTCATTGTCATTCACGCTACACAACTACGCGTATATATCGATGCAGCTTTTGTGACGCGTTAGCGAACCACATCCATATACCGCGCTTTACTCGGATCTGTTTCTGCCATTCCATCTTGCAACAGGACTCACACGTGCAACCTGGCATCACGATCGGGTCAATTGAAAGCCCTGGAACGCCCGCGGTAACAACTCTCCGGTGAGTGTTGTGCGCTGGGTTCACCAGGGCGAAGGTTGGCTAATCCAAGGTCACAGAGGTCAACATGAACCACCATATGGCCTCGATCTACATCAATACGGCAAAGCCCGCCGTTCCGTATGACTACAGAGCCCCTAGTCCGCCCCCGATCTTCATCCCCTCCACCGGCTTCGGAGCTCCCATCAAGGTGCTACCCCGCTATGACAACATCGACCCGGCCTCATTGAGCGCCAGAGACCTCGCCATCATCACCCAGAACGGCACCGAGCAGATCGCACACGACTCGGCATACCAATGGACCTACGAAAGCCGCCGCGTCGCCCAGCCCGTCCTCGACTACCTGTACCTCGGGCCCTCGACCGTCGTGCGCGACCGGAAATGGCTGCAAGAGAAGGGCATCACCATGATCCTCGCCGTCCGCGACCTCCGCCAAGCCACCTTAAATCTCATGGCCTTTGACGAACTAGCCCAGGAGCTGGGCATCGAGTCGCGATACGTCGACGCGTCGGGCGACCAGGAGCTAATCCACCTGTTTCCACACGCCGTGCGCATGATCAACGACCACATGCTGCGCATCTACCGGGAGCAGGGCGTGCCGACTGGCCCGGACGTGAGAGTCGAAAAAGACGCCATGGTGATCGACGAGGCTAGGTTCCGCAGGGGTCGGGTCCTGGTGTTTTGCGAGACGGGCAACGACCGCTCTGCCGGCATCGTCAGCGCCTATCTCATGGCCGTCCTGGGCATGAGCGCTGTCCAGGCCATGCAGTTCATCAACCGCAAGCGCTTCTGCGTCTGCATGCGCGAGGACCTCAAGCGTGCGCTCAAAACGCATGAGGATATCCTCATTGCGCAGCGCACTGTTCATCAGCATGAGCTACTCGACGCTTCGACAATTTATGGCAAGAGACCCAAACGTGGCATTGACGACACTATGGATGACGATGGTGACGACGGCATGACGGGCGTGGATGTGCATCAGAGCTCGGACCGGGATCGATTCCTTGGCCGTGCGGATCTTACCCCCTTTGTTGACGCCTAGGGGCCGCGCTGCGCGCTCTGTTGGCCCGAATCATATTTCTGCGACTGGCTCTTGCCTGAGTGAAACGGTGGCATGTTTTTGTTTTGGTCTTTGGAGTTGTACATTGCGTGCATGCATATTTGGCGTTACGGATGCCGTCATATCTTTGGTCTGTCTCGTACCAATTAATAGGGGCATGGACGTGGTAGAGAGGGTGGGAGATGGAAGGCTTGGACGATGGCGTCATTGGTGGTTGCATTTATATACCCCCTGCCTTGCGGTTTTTTGTGTTGTGTGGGTTCTGCGCGTTGGGGTTATGGTATGGTTGTAAAATAGACTGCTTTGTGTCTAAAGTCTAGTGTTTCCAGGGACTATTTAGTATATAATATGCTAATTTTACACGTATGAATGTTGTTCGGGTTGGTGATTTACTCTATAGAGGGAGTGAAGGTTATCTGGGATGGGCGTGGTTGTTTAATTAGTTCCGCCGGGTGTGTGGTTGGTTTATTTAGTCATTGGTGAGCGAGCGTCGGAATTGGTTTCGAAGATGTAGCCGTTGAGTAAAAGTTGTGCTATTGTGATTTTGGATTATATTGATAACGGATTTGGAAATTGCAATCTCGCTGATTGGAAATTCTGCTACTAGATACGAGACGGGAGATGGAAGACGATGGGTGAAATCAATGAAAAGGTAGTGAGGCAGTCTCCCGAGCTGGATGTCTGGGATGCGAAAAAGGAGTTTCTCATACCATGTTACACTAACCTCAGGAATCCGGAAAGGGCTTTTGATCCAATCTCATCTCTTGTTCAACTAGAAAGACAGAGAGTTGCAGTAATAATATACTACAAATTGAAAGGTGACAAACAATATTTACATTTAAGGTCATCTCTAAACTAGAAGATATCGACCGAATCACGTTGTATATGAACAATACATATAAAATATGCGGCAGCCTTGAAGTTAATATCATAGCTGCAGCCATAAAGCGCCCACTACTACCTCCGCGTTACCACCGTTACGCTTTTCTTTCGCCTCGCCTTGTGTCCCACCATGACCCCGGCGGTGATGTATAATGACGGGTTCTTAATGAGCCATGTCTTTTGCTTATCCCCATAACTTTCAATCTCAGCTGTTTCCATAGTATCATCGACATAGCTCTGTGTTATGTTCGCTGTGAATGTCTATAATCCGTCCAATTCCGGGCAGCGATTGACTGTTTTCTTAAATGCGACACCGATATTCACACCAAAAGCCGCTGCGACGGGAGCATCAACCTCCGTGAAGACGTCGATCTAGCCCTCATCAGTTGATCTCCATTCAAAGTTGTAAACAGTCATTCGATCTAACTAGAACTTTCGCGTGCTATTCACTTCATATGTATGTCGATGCAGGTTTGCACTGCCAAGTCACCCCCTTTTTTTTCTGCTCTTCTTGGCCTCTGAAGAATTACACAACTAGTCTCCCGTTCGTTGGAAAAGGGAGGCTAAAAAGTGACCTTATTGCCTGTTTGGGTAGTTGTTCATAATTAGGGTTTCTGAAGTTCGCTTCTGGGGAATGTAGTTCAGAGTAAGATTTATAGCAGGTAGAATAGCAATCCATCATGGCATTCGGATATGTCTCCAAACTTGCTTATCAACTCATCACAGCTGTATAGAATACACTTGGCATGACGAAGTGGTGCGGGTGGCTTTTCGGTGGAATCAGCCAATGAAAGGGCTTGGTTTTTCGTATATTTTCGTATATTTTGTAAGGGAGTCACCTTAAAAATCGATCGATTTCGGAGCTATTTACACACTTACATGTACGAATAGTTATATACTCCTAACCTGGCCAGTTTCTACCTTTTCCGATGAACTCTACAGCTTATTGATCTGATTAATTTTTCCCCTTCGTTTTACGGGTCTACCGCCAGTCGTGGATGCGTATATACAGTATGGTTTAATGGTTGGCTTCAAAACCCTAGCTACTTAGCCTTCGACTAGGCAAAACCTCAATAGAAATCTATCGGATTACCTGCGGCATACGTAAGTCTGGCACATCATCGTTATCATTTCTTCTCTCCTTTTTAGCTTTTTCTATAGTGACTCGTAAAGCTTTACGGCTGTAATACGACTATAATGAAATACTAAGAACAAAAGTTTTTCAATATTATCCTAGACGAGATAAGCTGATTATCCTGTCTTATCCAGAGGCTTCAAGTCTATTCCGATTAACTTTGCGTGTGCTTGGAATTTATAAAAATCGTAGGCTTTTATATTATCCCACTCAGGCCATCTATTCTTGCCTTCCGCATCAGTGTAGATCCCGGTAACAACTCTGTTGTTGCCTCTAGGGTAAGGATACGGGCCGGGGAAAGGCGGTGCTGGCCACTCCTCCACCCAGCCTACTTGTTGTGGATCTGCCGAATATCAGCAATGAGCAACGGAATAGATCTTTTAATGCCGCTGGAAACGCGCAATTGGAAGGATGGTTTTGGGGTGCTCTCCGAGTGATATGAGTCTGACGTTAAAAATGTCAAGTACGAGACCTTAGAGGAGAATGTAGAAAACTACCAACCTGGAAAAATCGTTTCCATGCCTTTATTGTAGTTGTTTGTAGAATCGCCGCTAACTGCGTTCCCACAGCCAAAAAACTCTCCCCACAAATCACTACCGGTACCTGCGGTGAATTGGCCGTCGTCTATGGGTGCGCGTGGTAAACTAATTGGCTCATAGCTATCTTCTAGTGACTTATTCACTATAAGAAGCCGAAAGTCAATATCTCTACGGAGTTGGCAGGGGCTTGAAGGCTAGTTGCTTACTCCAGGGTGCATTTATCCAACCGTATCTATCCTCGCTTCTCGATGACGACGTATCGAAATATTGTTCAGGATGACCATCGAAGTATATTGCAATCTGATGTTGTTCAAGTGTTTCATCTGTAACAAGCAAAATTTGGCCTCTGTCAAGCCCTTGGTCCATGCTCCCGTACGCTAGATATATTCCAATCAGCTACTCAAACCCTTCTTAATAAATCTGACGTGTGTGAATGCCTCATGATAGCTGGCGGAATATCTCTTGTAGGACGAGAAATTGAAAGGATCATCTACAAGGCTTACTAACCTCTCCAACTGTAAACCCTAGCTGGATCGTTGCGTAAGTCGTACGCCCTTATTCGTACCGTTTGCGGTCTAGTGAACACGACGACTTCCTTTCCAAAGAAGTCTGCGATAACTTGATAGATTCCTCTAAAGTGACAGTACACTTTAATAGTCTTAGAGTCAGTGGTTATGCAAGTTGAGGGAAGGTTAACATGATTATGATATGAGTAAATATCAAATAACTATCATGAGTAGAAATAAAGATTATCACATGCATACTTGGGGGACCCGAATCCGGTTTGTTAGTGTATAGCGCCCTTAGAATGGACATCCGACCCCATAAGCGTTTCGAGTCCGGTGACCGAGCTTCGATTTCTCGAACTGACTGTTGTTGGAGAACAACATACATCCTATGCCGGGGGTGGCTATTTTGCGAAACATTTGTCAGTATGAGGTAAGCATACTAATATCTATACCTGTTTAAAGAACGAAACTCACGCTGGGTGGGAAAGAACGTGGTTGAAATAATTCCATATCTGGTATTTGATCGTAGCCCATGTTTCACGACTTCCAGAGCCCATGGGAGGCCCGTAACTATCAGAACATAGTGAGTCATTTTGGCCGTCAATTAGAAATGAGACTTACGCAAGACAGTACCACAACGAGTTACCGTCTTCTAGAAAATTTATCACCCCTAGGTTGGCATCGCCAGTTGCATGGACAGCACTAAATCCTGATGCCCGGCAGGCGTCAAGATACCTTCTTAGTTCATTGTATTTTTTTATAGAGTTCTCCTCCAACTCTCGATCAGTGAGCCAGAGATCGCCGGCTGGTTGGTATGCAGCACGAAGAGTGAGTCTATGGTCTTGATAAAATTCCTTTAAATACTTCGACGTATCATCCCACTCGAGGATAGGGTCAGGCAAGTCGTTCCAAACATGATTCGGTACATTCCTTGCCCTGTCGTCATATCTAAGATTGATGCGGCCGGTTCGATCCCAATTTTGGTAGTCGAATTGCTGTAAGGTGCGAATTGCCACTTTTGATTGGAAGTTTAGTTAGGTTCATTGATTTCACTATGGCGAGATACTTCAGAGTCAGGCATAGTGAGGGCATACTTAAGCAACGATTTAATCTTCTCAAGCGGGCCGCCTCGGAGTTCGCATTGTTGCGATATGTAGCTGGCGCCGATACGTGCCAAACTGAAACGAGAAAGGTATGAGCAGAGTTTTAAACGTCTCAGTTCTTAAGTTTTATTACGAACCTAGTCTTCGGAAATAGTCCTGTACTTGCTCTTGGCTTGGTTTTCGAGGAGCTCGGCGAGTTGGCTTCGCCGCCAAGCCAACATTATGATATGCGATCTGTATATCTCCAAAATCGAACCCAGGGCGCTCTTTGGTCAAATTATCGATGGTGTCTTTCATAACCGGGATATACTGCCCTGCTATATTTGGATCTGGTGGAGGACCACCGCCTAATTCAATGGAATGGGCCATCTTCCTAGGCTTGGAAGCAATCGATTAAGGCTAGAAGTGTCACAAGCGGAACATGGTTCCCCATATGAATATGAAAGTTGTCTTATATGACGCTAGGAGAGGACAGAGCCAAAGATTCTTTTGTTCCTACACCGAATTCGGACCGTTTACTTCAAAGGCATCGAGTCATTGTTCATTGTGAGACATTTTTTTGACTCTTCAGAATAATGAGCACTTCATTCTATACTCAGGCAAAGACGTATGTACAGAACTAGAAGAGAATAATTGAGGAATAAGATGAAGTAGATAGCCTACTTTGTTGAAAACAAATTGTTTACTATGTCAGTAGATGACGTGGCTTATTTTCAACGGAAGTTTCCATTCGGCTCAGCTAATTAAAAATACATTGCCAGATTTCCCTACACACCGACGTAATTATGTATCCAAGAATCTAACAGGCTCAAGAACAGTTTTATCGGCACTATAACTGCTTAAGACCGGAGTCAGCCTGCTGTACAGGAATTTCAGCGATCTAATCATGATTCTCGTTGCCAGCCTACTGGAACCAGTGAATTTTCAATACATCAAACTAGTTCGTGTATAGATATCTCGCAGAGAGCGAACAGCGCGTGAGGCATCCCGATAGATGTGTAGGTTACAGCAGAGGGAGAATATACAAAGAACCTGCCCATAAACACCATAGCTGCCATCCTAGCTCGTCGGACCTTTGGCCTCTCCGAATCACAATTGACGTAGCCATAGAGACCGAAATAACAAATGGTATCACAGCCAGAAGTATCGGTGTCCCCCAGAAAGCGGTGCAAACGATCGACCAAGCAGGAGCCAGAATAGCCGCAACCCAGCGCCCTACCTCTTCTCCATATACCAACGGAACTGTCAGGCGTTTGCGTGCACGGTCTCCTTCCATGTCGGGGAGATCCTGAACCTGTACTGTTGTAGTCACCACAAGCGCTAGCAATACGATCCAGTTTGTGAACGAGGCCCGTTCGGTACAGGGCCCGAGCAAAACACTGATTCCACCCCAGTTGAAACAAGCCAACCCTGCTGCATTAAGAATATTGCGCTGAAAGGGGCCAATGCTGCTGCCGTCAAGGTCGTTATACAACCATAGAAAAGTCATGAGAGCCGTGCTAGGTTGCAGACTACTGCACATGGTGCTGAAAAACAGTGCAACAGATATGGCAACCTGAAGCCATATTTGGGCGTCCTTAGGTGTGAGACGTCCCGCTGGAATTGGTCGCCACGGCTTGTTCACTTTGTCCTCACAAACAGACTCCGGCAGTCTCTGGTTACTCAAGTCTGCCACAAGAATATGTATCCATATCCATGCTATAGCGCACGGTATGCGGATCGCTAAGCCGCTGGTCTCAGTATTGCATCCTCGAGATGAACCGTGGCTAGATAGAGCTGCCGAGAGAGCGAATACTGTCTGTGGGATTACAACCGTCTTGAAGTCACTCTTAGTAAAAAGAAAGAGAGTCACCGCATGGGAGAAAGCTCTTCTCAGCGAGATCATCTAACACTATGTTTAACTCTTGATGAAACGTTGAGCATGCATCGGGACATGATGACTTACTGTGAACCAGTAGGAGGCGTAGCCCTGCGAAGACAGGCAGTGCCGTGCCAATACTTGCTTTTCGGGCCTTGTGTGGATCATGAAGAATAGAAGATGGCAGAATCTAGGCAAAATAGTGAAGAAGTCACGGGCTAAATGAATATTGCAGATAGTATGAGTAAAGTATGTATCCAGGACCCCAGCGGCCGCACATAGTTCTATGAAAGTGAGACCTCAAGAGAATTTGTTATTTCACTTCAAATCCACTCGGAAATCTGAGTTTAATACTAGGTACCATGTGTAACTACTCCGATGGAGTTTGACGAACTCGAAGACAACTGTAAGCCGGAATACAGATACGCCGTAACTATTCTGACCTGTGGAACCACCTTCAAAATACGCGGCTAGCCAAGTAACGTCAAATGCATCAAGTTGCGATCAAGATCAACATACTATAGCCAGAGTCTTCAGTGTTACATATTTTTACATCGAGTTTGATACCTCAACAATTCTACAGGAGCCTTGGACCTTAGGGTATCAAACCCAGTCTACTCGATGTAGCCCGATTTGATACTCCAATCCCTAACTTATCTATTCTCGTGTCCTAACGCTACCCAAGGCATCCGCGGGATTCAGAAAAGGAGTAACAGGACACCTCACTTAAGCATCGCCATACCTTAAAACTATCAAGCGCTACTGATTGCTACCGATTAGGCGACGACCGAAAGTCTCATAAAGAGGCTTATATACAATTGATGAAAAAGATTATAAGAAAACATTACAGGAATCGGCCTTGCTTCCTGCCTTGAAATTAGGGGTTCGGCGTATTGAAGTTTTGCCTGAGATTGGTTGTTTTCAAATACCCATGGGTACCCACTTGGCCTGTCCAGAGCACTCTGAATATATTCAATGAACGTGGCGTAGGTTATGGAGGCGCTCTTCTGCTGATTTCCTATGGAATATTCCGAAATCGGAATATTAGTTTCGTGATCAGACATGCATTATTCTACACTTCACATGGAATAATAGCGGCGTGGGTGAGACATCTTATCCCAGAGAATGCAAAATTGCTTCATCTCACACTGATTTTCATCAAGTCTGAGTAAGACCGTATTCTCACTCTCGGTGTAGTTTCTCCGATCGCCTTGGTTACGTCGTACTACGTAGATTACTATCTAGCTTGTTGGTGCCTCGCTATCTATCTCTCATATGGTGTTACTATCTTCCTACTAGCTTCATGCCGATTCCTCGAAGTTGCTATATAATGATCTCATTCTGAATCATAATGATGATTTTTTACGTTCCTGGATTGCGAGTTCGATATCGTTTGTTTCAGCGAGTTCTCGTGATATTGATGACTGACAAAGCAAGCATTTCGAGTCCATTATTCATTTCTTCATTGCCATACGTATCTAAACATCTAGGACATTCGGAACATGCAGACTATAGACCTCTCGTTGGGGTCCCTAGACGCCTCAAAATATTATTGCAACTCCCTTCGGCCATCATATAATTATCTTACAAAACATTTTTGAAGAATTTCGCGTTATAACATCAAATCTATGTGTAACATATCTAGTGTCACAGCACGCTACGGAATAACTTCAAGAAACCGTAGGTAGAGGGAACGGGCCAAAGGCTCGTATATGTACTATAGTGGCTAATCTCTGCTACATAAATAGAACCTTTCCTTCTTGTGCAATAACACGAGCAATACTGGAATTACTAGTATTGTGAACTGAATAGAACGATTCAGCTAGGTGAACCTCCAAGACATGATCTCTTAGAGGAAACAAACAAAACCCAAGAAAAAAAGAAGGAAAAGAGAAACACGTACAACACCGAGGATTCGCTGGTCGTCACCGACCCAACTACTAATTCGGCCCTCACCGGCTTATCTATGGGAGAGCGGACGGGATCCCGAGTTCTCCAGTGGGTATGGTCGTACGTGATGGAGGGATTTGCTATTAAGGTACATATTCGAGAAGGGGAAACAGGCTTGTGAGAGAGTAGCCTAAATGTGGGTATAACTTGAACATCGGCAATAAAATTGTAAGCCCGAACTAAAGAAGTGGAGACAACCCAAGCCAAGCAGCTTGGACGACAGCCTTCTCCGTATCATCGCAAGTGAAGTGAGTGATGATGAAATCGCCAAGTAAACTAACTTAGGTGATATATGTAGGTGATTAGTTAGTTCTTGTGCATATGATTACACTGAGATGGGGCGTAGTGTATTGACGAGATCGCTGTAGAGATGTGTTAGGTATTTAGGTTTTAGCTATGTGGGGCAGTGTCCCAGCTGTAAGGGACAGCTGTGCACCCCGGTAAAGCGCCTAAACCCCGCCCTCATCCCCCCCCCCCCACTTGACAGTTTTGGCACTCATTAACGCGTTTGCATCTTTGGAGCGCGTCGTGAAATATAAACTCAATTCAATCACTCCATCACTAATCCCGGTACCAGGTTGATTCCATACTCACTCACTAAATAGCCAACATTTCCCGAATATCCACCCTGCAGTATTTCAAGCATCTTCAGATATACCTTGGAACTGTCCCTAGCCCAAGCCCACTCATTTTATTATGGATGAGGATCAAGACGAGCCCATGGGGCAGTACAATGACGGGAACCGAGCCTTTCTCCAAGCCTTCCTCGCCCGAGGAACAATGACATTCAAAGAATCACAGCCTGTCCTAGCGGCAATCTTCACAGCGCAGGAAGGCCGAGACATAGAGCCCGAACAAATCACACAGGAGGACTTCGACTCATACGTATCGGCAGCATCAGCAGCTATCTCGCCTTTCGACCTCGAGATCCGCAGCATGATGCACCAGTCGCGGAAGGAGCGCGTGTACGCCGTCGTCAACACGACATCAGACCCGATGACGCAGCTGGCGACGCTGCACTCGGCCGACGAGATCGCCTTCGTCAAGCGCGTCATCGACGCCATGTTCGAGCGCTACAACACGCCACGCATGGAGGCCCTGTGTCTCGATGAGATGCAAGCTAATAAGCTGCGCGTTCCGCCGCGGCCTGAGGAAAACGAAGACGAGGAGATGGTAGAAAACGGCGAAGGCCAGAGCCAGGCGCCCAAGGGACTCAAGTCCAGCGAGGTGGAGAGCGTGATGCGGAGCATGGTCGACGAAGGCTGGTTTGAGCGCAGTCGCGAAGGGTTCTACTACCTTAGCGCGCGGGCGCTGCTGGAGCTGCGGTCGTGGCTGTTCGAGTCGTATAATGATCCCGATGCCGAGGAGGGCGAGTGGCAGCGCGTCAAGTTCTGTGAAGCCTGTAAGGACGTCGTCACGATTGGACAGCGATGCTCGGAGCGGGACTGTCTTGTGCGGTTACACGATAATTGCGCCGAGGCCTTCTTTAGGACGCGAAGGCAGCGCGCGTGTCCGAAGTGCAGTAGGGAGTGGACGGGACGACACTTTGTAGGAGAGAGAGCGGTCACGGAAACGGAAGCCTATCAGCGGGGTCGGAGACGGAGTGGGAAAGGAGCTAGGCATAGTAATGTCGTGGAGGAGATTATGCATGAGGATGAAGAGGAGGACGAAGATGGCGACGGAGACGAGGAATGAGAAAAAAAAAATAGAGACTGGGAAAAAACAGGGACACGACGCCACGAACGAAGCCGAGGATATTCGCTATATTGAAGCGAGCCAACGAACAAACTCAGATACACCACGAGATGACGGTTTTAACTGTCCAACAAGTCTGGGATACGGGATTGATCCAAGTACCCAAGAGGTATGTACAACATGTTGGGCTTCTGATTGTTATTGTACAGTTCGATACTCAATATTCAAAGAAATTATACACGATCATTCTACGATTTCTCGATGTCTTAGTATCTTGGCATGATTGAATTAGAATGCCGCAATACACATGTACCTACCAGCGCAATCGCGTTGGGACTGAAGCTTTCGCCACATCCCAGCAAAAGCTTGGTGTGGCGGTGCAACCAAACCACTGACGTAACCTTGGAAGGCCTCCCATCCCACTTGACAATCAATCAATCAATCAATCAATCAATCGTCTCAAGGAAGACAGATAGTTGTCTCTCCCCGGCTATAAAAGCACGCTCAGTGCGTGCAAGTACATCAACATACTCTCTTTCGTTTCTCATAAAATCCTTCGCATTAATTAATACCTTTCCCTAACCTCCCTAAATCCCAACACTCGCAATGCTAGAATACTTCAGCTACAAAAAGGTGAAGAAGCACCGGGAGGAGAAAGCCGCGGGCAAGCAAAAGGCCAAGCATGAGCAATGGAGAGGGAAAGAAAAGCAACCGGCATCGGGGCCTCCCCAGATAATCTCAACCCCCGCCGACGATGACGAGGAAGGAACGCCGGTCCTAGATCGCGAAGACGAGAAGTTTCTCGAGCGACTGACCTCCCCATCGGGAAGTCTTCCCGCAGATAACGAAAATGGAAATGAAAATGAAAATGAAAATGGAGACGAGACCCCGCCCCCTCTCCCGCCCCGTGTCATGACGCCCGTGATGGACATCGATATCGACGATGGGTCGAGCACAAAAAGCAAGGAGGCGGATAAAGATAGCGAATCCAAGGGGAAAGAGAAAGAGAAAGAGAAAGAATCCACCAAACCAAAACCCTCCGCCGAGGACAGCAAACCCAAGCGCTTCACCTTCTCCCTCCGGCGGAAACCCGTACTTCCCACGCGTCCGAAATCACCATCCGAAGGCCTGCACCCCGACACCAACACCCTCGCCGTCCCCGGGGCCCGAGAAGAAGCGCGCGACGAAACGTCCGCAATGGCACACCTTCTCGACGACCTCGATCTTTCCGCAAAAAACAACCGTGCGTTCTCTCTCTCGTCTGAATCCGCGGAGATGGCCCGACGGTTCACCCAAGTCCTGCGGGACCTCATCAACGGTGTTCCGACCGCATACGGGGATCTAGTAAACCTAATCGAAGACCGCGACGGCGTGCTGGCGCGGAATTACGAGCGGCTTCCCAGCGGACTGAAAAAACTGGTCGCGCAATTGCCTGACAAACTAACCTCCACCCTAGCCCCTGAACTTCTGGCCGTGGCAGCCGAAGCGCAGGGGCTGGAGGCGAGTAAAGAAGGTGGGGGACTCAAAGACGCGGCCAAGAAGTTCCTCACGCCGAGCAATCTGCACGACCTCGTCACGAAGCCGGGTGCAGTGGTGGGATTACTCAAGGGGATCGTGAATGCGCTGAAGACGCGCTTCCCGGCTTTTATTGGCACGAATGTCCTTTGGAGTCTTGCGGTTTTCCTGCTCTTGAGTATGCTCTGGTACTGCCATAAGCGCGGGCGCGAGGTCAGACTTGAGCGTGAGTCCGAGGAGAAGGCGAAAGCGGAGGGCAAGGGGGATGATACTATTGATGGTCAGCCTAGGATCGAGGAGTTGCCCGATGACCCCATGGTGGCGGCTGCCTCTCCTGCGCCTGAGACGAGTAGTACGACTCGCGATGGGGCGGGGACGAGGGACTAAGGCTGGAAGGTGAAGTAGGGTGGATACGTTTGCTGGCTTGCCGTTTAATGATGGGCCGAGGGATTGGGTACTGGATTTGTTAATGACTATGCGATACGATCATGACGATGAAATGATACCCGGAAGTGTGTTCTCTTTTTTTTTTTTTAGTAATCTCCCTGTTATTCTTACACGTTCGGCGTGACCTACGAGCTCCATAATTTCACGCAAGGTTTTGTTCCGACTGGTTCCAAAAGGGCCAGACAGAAGGGGTATATAATTGATGTTAGAATTCTGGGTTTCGGATGTGGTGGGATAATAAATTAACCAATTTTAATATTCGTCTAGATTTACTTGTGAACATGACGGAGATGACGGCGAATACTACAGATCTAGAAACTGCCAATCCATTCGGATGATTGTATTTTGGTTGTTTCTGTCTACCTAAAGGCGATGTTTCGAAGCGACCTATCAATCGCTCTGGTAGGGGACAAGGCGATGTGCATTTTCCTCGCGGTGTATGTGCAGACGAACGCCATGTATACACAGCATCAATATATTAGCCATCCTTCCTGTAGCAATCACGACTAGGTGGCGCATCGTGTAGCTACCATCGGGCCCTTGCTTCTATACGACTAAAATCACATGGCGCCAGTTAGATAGGGCTGCTTATATCACGACCGAGTAGATATGACACTAATACCCACATTATCACCGGTCGTATTTATGACAGGCGGCAGAAACCTTAGCTAGGAACTGGAGACTTAGCACCCTAATCATCTTGAACCAACTCCTTGATCTCCTCGCTCGCCGGGGCAATGCCGACTGGCTCGGCTTTTTCATCGCGGCCGCCGGTACGATCGAGGACACGCGCGCCGTCTTGCATCCAGAAGTCGACCTCGTCGACAATATCAGCAACCACGTCCTCGACGATCTGTTCGTCATAGCGATCTGCAACAGCCCGCGTCTTATTAAGCTTCGTCTGCTGCGGCGTTCCTACACGCACCGTGTCCTCGTCGACGTCCATTACATCCACGTCGGTCTGGGGTGACGCATGGCCGGGTGGCGGGTACCAAAAGTCGGGTCCAAAGTTAGCCTCCACAGCACCGCCTCGGAATACGCTGACGGCAGGGTAGTATCCAAGCATGCCGTCATCTTTGCCTTCTCGCGCGCCGACCTGTGCCTGGGGTTTCGAAGCTGGCGGGAGAAAAGCAAAGAGGTCGGTGAAAGCGGCACCCATCGGCACTCCATTCTTATAGACCTTGATATAAGAATTCGGTAATGTCCGTAGAGCCGGGACAGCATGGTTGGGGTTCGGCTTATCGCCCTGTCTACTACCTGCATGACCGGACGCCCCAACTGGCGAGGGGTTCATTAAGTCCTCCAGCTCTTTCGTCGTGTGATAATCGATCTTCTCGAAATATATGTGCGCCTTGAACCGAATAGGTATACGGTCTCGAACGATGTTAGCTGCCTCAACATGCTCCTCCTCCTCATTTAGGTCAACAGCGGGGTTATATTGCCCCTGAACGATCTTCCTGTGTAGATGCTCAGATGGTAGTCGTATCTCTAGTCCTATCACATCGCCTTCTTTCATGTCCTCGCCAGGAGGGAAAAAGTCTTTGGGTCGGGACATGTGGACCTTCTGGCCGGCGACGTCCCGAAAGCCGTAACTGTAGGCATCAAAGCCGACAGGGGCATCCAGCGACGCCTCCCGTCTGGCAAAGCCTATGCGGACATGGCCGTGCGCTTCGGGTTGGTAAGCTGCATCTTTAGTACCGCTCGTATTCTTGGTCGCAGCCTCGCGATTCAGAATCCCTCGAGTAATCTTGCATTCCCAATACCACGTCCCTTCACGCACGGCTACATTGGCTCTTGCCATCCGAAATCCCTTGTCAGTTGTGACATGGCGTCCCGACTGATCGAAGTACATGTGAGTAGAGGCATCTTCGAAGCTCATGTGAGGGCCGTACGGCTCGGGCTCGGTCTGGCGATAGTAGAAGGAGGAGGGGAAGACGGGGTCAGCGATGCAGTGAAGGTAGTGGTAGTTTTTCTTGTTGTATACGCTGATGATAAGAGATCAGCCGGACGTGAAAAAGGCACGCGTGGTAAAAACAACAACTCACTGTTCCGAGGTTTCATAGAACTGGAGAAGAGAGCCGTCGGGGGCGGGAGCTTCGTGGTGATGGGCGAATATGGGGCCCCGCGCAGGATCGAAGTCGGCAGGTTTGGGAGGAGCCAGCTTGTATCGTAGCGGCGAAGATTCACTGGGGGCCGGTTCCTTGGTCTTGGGATCTGGCGTCGCTCTCGAGCTGTCGATACCACCACCACCACCGGCTCCGACTCCGGCCCCGGCACTAGCCTTGGACTCGCGCTTCTTCAGCGTTTCCTTCTTAGTCCTCGCGGGCTTGTCGCGGGCCATGGTGACTGGATCGTCGTGAGAATGGGGATTCGGGTTCGGGTTCGGGTTCGGGTTCTGGTTTGGGTTCAGCGGCGATGGGATGGGCGGCGCATGGTCGTCTTCGAGAGCCCGCTTTTGAGGAAGGACAGATATCGGGAGCACCGGAGCCGGCACAGGCGTTATCTGCCTCTTGGGCGCTTCGTCGCTCGTAGCCATGGTGATGTGACGACAGCTCAATCGACTGTTGTTATGGATGCTCCCTTGCAGTCGACATATTCCAATTGAAAGCGAGAACGTGTTTCGCCGAATGTGTGAACAGATATAGCAGTGCAATGGGAAGAATGTCACAGCAAATACGTTGTGTGAAAAGTGAGATGAAAGAGAATCAATATCAATAGATTGAAACTCTCGGGTCGCGGGAGAAAGAGGTAGACTAGCAGAAGCAGCTATCTGTAAGTAAGTAGGTACTTAGCTTGTTGAGGCTCTAGATTAGCTTGGCTTGGCTTCAATGATGGCGGGGCGCGTTCGCGTGCTATCTACGTCAGCTCCACCTCCTTCCCTTCTCAAACCCCACCTACTATTACCTCTGTTCGCAGTCGAGGTGTACTGTACATGGAATTGCTCTACCTGTAAAAGAGGACCTAGCTAGGTAAGTAGCTTTATTTATTAGGGAGAATTCGTAAAGCAGATGAATAGCAAACACAGCAGTAAGATCACTGTATTCCACCTCTTGATCAGCCTCTTCCTCGTCCTCTGCAGCAGATTCGTATATATGCTGCATAAGTCTCAACACCAACGTGGGATAACCACCAACCCCAAAGCCAGGAAAGCTAAGGACGGCCCATGAGCATCTAGGATAAACCTGGGGAAGGCTGACTTTCAAACAAGTCCTCGGCTCAAAAACAACATCAAATCAAAGGCTAAATAAAGATAACCTTCCGGGAAGGTTGGTACACATAGGCCACTTACACAAGCTTATATATAAATAAAAGTCGCACAGCCCTTCCATCCTTCCTACTACTGATTTTCTTCTTTAAATTTAAGCTTAATACATTCTTTTTTACGCCACGATCAATAATCAAGGCCAGAGGAAGCGGGAAAGATGATGCCGTTGGACAAAAATATGGCAATCCGCACGGGACTCGAACCCGCAACCCCAGACTGACCTCTACAGCCAATAATTGGTTGGCAGGAGTAGGAGGTCTGTACGCTACCATTGCGCCAACGGATTTTGGTCTTGGTTTAATGTAATCTAGGTTAGTACTTTGCTGATGCAAGGGACTTGGCATACAAACCCACGGCCCTGTGAGTTGGAAGTTTAAGTAACAAACTTACTTGGATGCATTCGCAGGAAAATGGCATTCATTGCGGAGACAAGGAAGGTACTTATAGCGTTTTTTTTTCTGTGATGGGGATGTAAACTTCGATGCAAGCACCCGCCCGGTACCCTCGCTCCGTAAAACCCTTATCTGGATGTTGGAGGTACCGGAACTGCTGAGATCGGCGGCTATCAGCAGATATAACGGTATGCGCGCGCCGGCGAGAAATTAATTAAATTGGCGGCACTACAGCGAAAGCATCGTCGCCACTGTACTTGGGAGAAAAAGATTGTGGTGGGATAACTGTTGTTAGCCAAATTGGGAATCCGGGTATCGTAAGAGAGCCAGCTGAGCACCAAGTTTGGTTCAGTACCTATAAATATCCCGTGGATTGGAACCTACATACTCCGTTACACGCAACTTTTGTCCGAAGGAAAGGGATTACCTTGTCCCTTCGAATATGAATCCATCAACCCTTCGTCGTAGATAGAAATAAGCACGACCGAGAGAGGGGTTCTGAGCTGGCTTGCTGAACTGATCCACATTGTGCAGTTAAATAGAGCAGATTGAAATATTGTTTGCAACGTGCAGTTCATTCAAATCATGATTATGTACGTCGGCTAGATTGAGTGTGTTGGCTTCCTCGAACCCGCAGACTCAATACGCGATCGAGAGATTTCGATGACTTTGTCTAACCGTTTACCCCAACAACGCGTACATAAGAATGACATCGCTTGTTTTCCCCCAATCACCTCGTCGTCCAAATAAGCTCGCGCCAAGCCAGAAACCAACCCCCAAACGAATCCGCCCTATCGTCCTTTTCCCCTTCTAATCTCCACTTCCTTAACCTACTCAGGAAGCTGTTTAGGCCAAGGAAGCCGTGGGCGCGGCACTGGAGCTCGGTGTGGCGGTGATGGTGACATTGTCATAGCACTTCGCATCGATGTAGCAGTGGCAGCTCTGCGAGCACTGGGCGCAGTAGGCCGGGTCGGGCGGGTTCGAGGACTGGATGTTGACGAAGCCGCAGCTAGACGACTCCCGGCGGCAGTACAGACACTTGTTGCATTCCGTCAGGTCGAGCGGCGCCGGGCAGCCCTCATTACAGTACAGGCCGCAACTCTTGCAGCTCGGGTCGCAGGATGGGAAGTCTGCGAGAGCCGGGAGGATCGCGAGGGATAGCGTTAGGAGGGTTTTGGCGAGCATTGTGGAAGAGATGATGCTGGTGGATTGAATCTTTAGATCTGCAAGGTCCGTGTTCGTAGAGCTTGGATGCTGATGGCTAGGTGTAGGTGCATATATATATGGTTCGTGAGTAGAGAGATCCGAATGGCTTGCAGAGCCAAGACGGCGGCTGAATTAAATAGATATGAATCGAGCGTTGTAAGTCACTGCCTACCTGAGGTTAGGCATGGCAGGCATACAGTAGATTACGCCGAATCCTTCTTCAATCCATTCATTAATTCCGGACTATCCCGGACAGTTTGAGGATGGCCTCTAGTGCAAACTAGTTTATATCTGGGAGCCGTTTCACTACTATGTGAATAATCAATTGCAGATCTTTCGCTTTCAGCTCCGATCCACTCTCGGCCATTTACTTTGGACGAAACTCCCGGACCCCGAACGGACGCCTTTTTAGCAAGTTGTCCATTTTCTCGTAATTGCGCGAATCCAGGCGGCACAGCAGTAATCCGATATCGTATTGGAAGAGTCGGTCAATTCGCGGTCGTTCAAATCTGCTGTTTATCTTATGTTCGAATACGGTTTAACGTCTGCTCGTCAGACAGGCGGAAAGATAGTCGGTGTGAGTTGAGCTCAATGAATTCCCGGCAGGCTAGACAATCCGCGACGTTGCATCTGTACCCCGGCTATGGCCGATACGAGATCGATCATCGAGCCCCCCACCCATCCTATGGGTTAGTTGCGAACCCAGCAGGCGGTCACAATTGCAGTCATCGCCATGCCCGTGCCTGGTATGATGGGCATAATTGGCAGCTTTCATCTATTCACCAATTACAACCCCGGACATATATGACAACATCAGCTTAGTCTTTTTTTGTCGTCTTCCCAACTATCTCGACTACCATTCGACATTATTCTCTATTCCTACTTATTTCATCTCTCAATCGATACTGACTCGTATCCCTCCTGGAACTCCGACTTCTGCATCCTATTCATTTGCAAGTCAATGAGCGCTTCCACGGTTCCGGTCATAACCGTTGCTTTACAAATACACGGCTGACAGCTGTCTATGGTCTAGTCGGAAAACGGGCCACAAACCCCACTAAGGACTATCTATACTATCTAGATAGCAGTTAGCCTCGAACTTTTTACGCAGGAACAGTGACCTAAGGCTGACATACTTCTGACGAGCGCATTCACATCTGTACTCGCTTCTAGTTGCAGAAAGAGGACAAGAATCTCACATCTCCGGCATCGTGCTTGAAGGTACAGTAGCGCGTTAACGCCCATGCCGCGACATGTAGCGGTGAGTAATAATCATTTCAAGACGAGGGTAAGGCTCACACCGTATGCTAGGACCATGTACAAGAGAATTTTCGGTGTTGCAATTCATGTTATTTAGCGTTCGCGCTAAGGGAGAAAAATACATAAGTTGAGTGGTTTTTCAAAACGCGAACTGATTGCCACATTCGTGTTTGTAGCCACTAGGGCAAGGCTGATTGATAGATGTTTGCTGCTGAATAATTACCATCTCATATCAACAATATTTCTCCGGTCTTCGGGACCGAAGGTCAAGAAATTCAATAATACTGCTCGAATGGGTGCCCCCACGAGGAGCATCATTCTAATTGACATCTGCTCCGCAAATATCTATAGCAATCACACCCACTTAAGGTTAGGTCGTGAAGATTATCATACAACTTCGAGGCTCCATCTTTCAGTTTCTATGTATTTTGCTGATCCTCCACAGCGTCCTGAAACAGCTAGGCACAGGCGAGATAGACGCGGCCGAAGGAGAAAGGAAGGAGGTGAAGTTATTCGGGCATATAAGCTGCAGATCACTTTAGATGCGGGCTTCAGAATTGATTCCCATAGGTAGAAGAAATGCTGCTCTATTGCCTACAGTGATTTACGTAACGGTCGAGCAGATGATCCGTCCAAGTTAAATATATACAAAAGGCGAGGAAGCGAGAGCACTTATACACTGTTAAGGTCACCCATATCAAAGTGAATGTATGTATATGGCCAGGGACTAGCCCACGAAGGTGGATAGACCTCTTCGCGCAACAATAAAGCTTATATGTCCTGACTCACAACGCGGAGGATCCGGAACTAGGCCGTTCCACTCCTTCTATTATAAGTGAGCCCCCTCACTTGCAGTACGCTCTATGACAATATCCTACTGAGCTAAAGAAGGGTTAAGTGCTTTGATCCTCCATAGGAGGTGATTAGAAATACGAGTATCGGTCTTACGGTGATTAAACCCCTGAGAGTCAACATGAGAACATTGAAAGGTAAAAGGCGCTGTTTATAATCAAGATTATTAACTAAACTATATCCATATCATGTCATTTGTTGCGCAGGTGAAATTGAACGGGCGTTGTCGACTTTATTCGAAAATGCCACTGTCTCTACTAACCAAGGGCTTCATGAGGTCATCTAAGAATAGCTTCCTAACGAAATGGTTAGCGAATCATGGTTCGGTATGATAGCGTATTAAAAGGTCTGAGGGCTATTAAATAGAAGTAATCCCCTTCAGACACTGTCTAGTAGTAGCTCACTCGTATTCAAAATATTTATTAGTGAAAGAATTTGGACTAAGACAAATAAATTCCTCAAATCTATGGTCGCTTCATTCCTCATCATTTCAAAAAGTAGCCAGTACTCATTCATCGAATGCTAGTCGGAGGTTTTTATGGCAGTGATATATTCCTAACAGTATCAAGCGGACTTTCTTCATCCTCGTCGGCTTTTATATCGACATTGTTATCCAAGCCTATAGAAACCAGATCTAGGATACCTTGTGTAATAGCTTTATAAATAGTAGAATGAAGGTCCTTGTTTTCTAGAATATCATGCCTATTGGGAAGAAATTTGACAATTGTCCGGCCATTGGACGTCGGCTCGTACCTTTCAATTACCTGTGTGAACACTTAGCGGAGTCACACATGCGTCTCATCTTCCGAGTAAATATGAAGTTGTTTTGCAAACGGTGTTATCAGATTCTGAGATGAAAGAGTCAAATAAACGTGCAAAATATCTATTGCTTGACATTCAATAGCAAAACCTTGATCACCGCCCAAGCTAATGCCGTTTTATCTCAGCAGGTATGGCGGTTAAAGGAAGAATTGCGCTATGGCCTTAGGGACAAGCGCAAAAATTCCCAGATCCAGGTTTCTCAGAGGGAATCAAAGTAATTAAGACTTAGCTAATCTATCTATCCACTAGCTATTACCTAGTTTACGAACACGTTAGATTAATGGATTTTTTTTTTCTCGTCAACTAACCTGATACCTTCTTGTCGCACTTCCTAAGATATCAGTTAATCGTGAATGAAATCCACACCTAAGCGGCCGTCCGCATTATATTACTCAGTACTTCCATTCGTGACTAATAGGACTATAGGCTGGAGCAGTAGGTTTCTAAGAGTTCCGACGCTGGTGCCTCGAGATCATTGATCAGTAACGCCGCGGCTTATAAGCTAACCAAAAGGTCGCTCTATTACAACTATCGTAAATTAATCTTCTAATAATTGCTATACCGATACCCTGCGACAACTCCGCGCCTCGATGTACTGCTCTGATTTCCCAATGAGGCGGCTCGAAATTGCAACATGTATTGAATTGACCCGCGTGGGTGGCTAGCTTGCCCACACGGTCCCAGCTTAGATACGCATCCACGTCTGGCAGTATTCACGTAAAACCAAGGGGATTGAATTGATCAGGTATATAGGCAATTGAATTTATCGAAAAACATAGAAAATAAGCCTGAATGGCGAAGGAGTGTGTGGCTATTCTGTACGTGTATGTGTGTAAGTGCCCCCTTGAAAACTGGAAAACCGGTTCGTTTTTTTTTAAGGGGTCCCCCTTTACGAAATATACGAAAAATACGAAAATCTGAGCCCCTTTTTATTGGTGGATTCCATCGGAAAGCCACCCGCACCGCTTCAGTATGCTGTCAGGCAGGTGCCAATATAGTTCGCATCTAATTTCCCGAGCCAGTTGCTTAGTTCTTCATCAGCGTCGAGTGGATGTAAGCGTTGAAGTTTTATACCTGAACACGGTAGCGTACCAGTAATATCGAACAGCCTTCGCTTAGGCGTCAATGTAGCAAAGCCCCCACATGAATGGAATAGTTCACAGTACTGATATTACAAATAGATTCCAATAGCGTCGAGTTTTGCTCAACAGCGGATGAATTCAAAATATCTGTATCGATGGGTGTCACACGGAATAACCCAAGGTAGTGAAGATGCGTATATCCGATGCCAGGGGTTAGATCATCTGCAACGCGGCGGTCTACATATTCATCTACCCGTTGATTTCCTGATCACGAAAACAGGCACGATAATGGGAGATATTAATAGATGGACGAAAGCGTAGCTTTCGTGTTTATATAGACCTAGTTGCCGCCAGAGCTGAAGGGAAAAAAACCTGTTCAGTATGGTTCCCTTGCGGCCATAGATGATTATATGCAAATAGAACACCAGATTCCGAGCCTCATCCTCGTTACAATGGGTTTGCACGCATAATTTTTCTACATGCAAAAAATACTCTTTATCTCGCCGGGATGCCGCCGTCATTCGGACTGCGGCAATGAGTGTCTCTTCAAGACTGCAATCGAGGCGAGTTTTCAGTAACTAGACGCTCCAATTTCACTGCTATAGCTAAAAAGAACGTCACCAGAGCGTCTGGATGCATACGTATGAACCAAACAAAACACCAAATTAGCAGTTGCTCATGGCTTTTGTTCCGAGCGTCATCATAGAATCACCGTGCATAAAAATCAAATACACTGATAGGACTCCATCTTTCTAATCTCTATATGGATCGTCGTTCTTGAATCTAAGTAGGTGAGTTACTCTTCCACGACATCTGGTTGAAGCTCCCTATCTCAGCGCTAATCTTCTCGGGGGTTGGGACGTCACCGGTAGTGCTCGGCCTTCTAACAGATACTCTTACTGGGATAGGTCTTATGATCCCTAATTCTATGCACGTCCTCGGAAATTACTTCAAAGACTCAAAAGCAAGAGAACCTATATGATATTCCCACGTTGGCTGGTCCCTAGGACTATAGATTCTAAGCAAAGGTGGTGTTTTGTGCTGAAAAGGGCGATGATAACTACCGGCTACAATCACGTTGGCACTGATCAGATTTATCTAGTCTTTACCTTAGTTTCGTCTGTGGCTTCATTGCTTTCATCGTTCAGACCGCGAGCTCACTTTCGCGTACCGAAACGGCACAGCAGAAACGGGGACCGTAGCCCTGAAGTAGAATACCCTGTTTTTTTCTAGAGATCTCGATACTAACAAACGTGCAGTGTGTTGATCTGATTTACACGACATCAAAAGCGAAAATAACAAACTCTAGATGGAGCTGAGTATACTTTCCCGGCGACGGAATTAGCGCAGACGGAGTGGACTTTTGACAGTCGACCGCCACAATTGCCATACGCGAATGACACAAGAGTAACGAAATGGCCCAGAAGACATTCGCAATCTCTACAACGCCTATGAGCTTCGGTGGGCCAAGACGATTAGAAACCAAAAGGAGCCACAAGAAAACAGGTCTTAGGAATTGTCACGATACTTGGCAGGCGGATAGTCGGATGAACTATTACCCTAATCCCTGTTGCCTAACTCCTTGCAGACTTGATGACCTCACAAACGAAGCATATTACCCGTCAGTTTTCCGGTACTGTATAAAACGTGTAAAACATAGTGCTATAATTATAGCTACCCCTCAAGGTAGCTCCATGTCAATCACGTCCACTTCTATAATGCCTGCTCGTTATAATATGATAGATAAAACGCTTCTTTTTACACACTTGAAGACAGATAAAGCGCGGTCGACTACTTAGACATAAGAACTAGTCTTATTGAGAGTTTATTCCCAGTGCCGTTACGGCATTAGTACTTAAAAGGGTGGAGTCATATCCAAATATTGGACGTCATACTGAGAAATAGTATTCGGACAATTGTTTTATCGGTTCAGATCTACTAAGTACAGAAAGCCCCGCTGTTAAGTCTATTGCATGAGACGAACCAATTATTCCGGTGACGTTGTATCTAGGAAAGACGATTCCACAATAGGTTAGACGCCGGTCTGTGGTTTAAAAGACTTGATTTCTGGTAGGCCGGTGATCGTTCTCTATGACAGCATTCCTATCCACATTCACCGAGCTACCAAGCATTTCCACACTCTAGCGTTTAGGCCTCAATTGCCAAATCCCATCAGTTCTGGGATTAGTATGCTATTCGATAACACCATTTCGTTCTTCCGAAGAATTCCATGTTGATCGCAGCTCACCTAAGATTGTTTTGAGGATCGGCTTACAGAAACACGTTCCTGAACTGGCTTGGCCAACAGCGCTCGGCAAGTGGAGACACCGCCCACGGTCCATGAGTCTAGACCCTCGACTATCTAGATACATCTAGGTAGGTGACAGTCCTAATACCGAGACTAGATCGCGGCGTTGACCTTGAGTCGCACGAGGCACTATACTTATTCATCCCTCCTCTTTTGTAGTCTTCAAGTGCATATTAAAGAGCTAGCCCCTTATTGGCTATTTGCCACCCGCACTAGATACTGTCAGCACGAGAGTGGCGAATTCCAGTCATTACGTCTGAAGTGTCTCAATATGCATCTATCCATATACGCACACACAGACCTTCGTATGCGTCCGAATTTCAGGTCTATCTTTACGATACCTGTTGTACATGATCCTGGAAGTTGAGGCAGAAAGAAGGCTCTGACCTCGTGCCAAAATGCGTCACACGTCAGAGTTTGGTCGCGGACGGGAGACATTCAGGTTCGTGCATGTCATTTTCTCTTGTCTCACGGCCCATTACTAGGTACTCTTGTATCCAACATACCCCCAATCCCTATTCTCATATTGCATTGCGTGCTTCACACCTCAATATGTTTCTTTCCAATTACATGCTTGTTCCTGTGTTTTCAGCAGCCTACGTAAATCAGACTCTGGCCTGTAGCTGGACGCTCTCTTATTTTTGGAATTTCGTTTAAGGTAGGGTTGACAATTAACATTTACTCATATAGATATGAGGCGTCGAGCATTGAGGCGACCATCCGCTACCATCAGTCTCAGCTCTTATCATCGCCGCCTAATGCCGACTTTACTGCCGACCCTGTACTAACCTCACTCGCCCAACTCGCCGCTGTGAGGCTCGATACTGCGGGTGCATTCATATCCTTCTTTGATGCCCACAATCAATACATACTTGCTCAAGCCACACAAACCTCTTCTATCCTTCAAGTTCGACATGATGATGACCCGGCACAGTGCGGCCTGCTGGGCAAAGCCATACCGCGCCCATGCAACTTCTGTGAAGACGTGCTCCTCGAGATTGGCACAGACGGGGTCAGCTTGCCAGACGAAGGTGAAGGTGGCCGCCTTCTCCCCGTCTCCGTAGTACCCGATATCACTTCCTCTCCTTCGTCCTCTCAACCCGTTGGTATGCCCGGACTGCCCGACGCGCGATTTTATGCCGCTGTGCCCATTCGATCCCCGTCCGATGTCAATATCGGTGTATTTGTCGTCTATGGTTCACAGCCAAAAACAGAGATCGAACCTCGCCTAATCACGTTCTTACGGGATATGTCAGTCACCGTGACTGGCCATCTCCAGATGAAGCAGACGCGGACAGCTTTGAGGCGCAGCGAGCGCATGGTACGGGGGCTAGGGAGTTTTGTTGAGGGGGCTGCTGGCATGTCGTTCAACCCGACCACTTGGAATGCCGAGTCATTCCAAAACGAAGGATTCGAAGGAACCTTGAACTCGGCGCAACAGGATATCCAACGCTTGGAGAGGGAGCAAGAGTTACAATCGCCATTTATCACGCAAGTCCAGCCTCTCCTCCGCGAATCTCCCCAGGACCGAATCCCTCTTGCTGTGCCACCTTCGCCCTACACTAATTTTTCGCGAAGGCCAAAAGTTAACATACCTTTCGGACGGCGAGAAAGCCAGGCATTAGTATCTTCTCCATTTTCTCCGGATGTGTCGATAAGAAATATGGAGGCTTCAAATTCAGCCGATGGTGATGAGGATGAACAGACCTCTTCTATCAAGTCGTTGTTCTCTCGGGCGGCGAATATTATCCGAGAAAGCATCGAAGTAGAAGGCGTTGTCTTCGTCGATGCTAGCTTGTCCTCATTCGGCGGTCTTGTCGATGCCGGTAATCATTCTAACTCTGCTTCGGCATATTCCAGCAGTGAAGAAAGCCTCATCAGTAATCTCGGTGACAATCGGGATGATTTCTGTGATATTCTTGGTTATTCAACAACCAGTTCCTCCAGCCTTGATAGAAGCATAGGAACTCCGTTCCAAGATCACATGCCTGAGAAATTTCTCAAGACCTTACTTCGGCGGCATCCTCAAGGAAAAATATACCATTTCAGCGAGGACGGATTGGTTTCAACATCGGGAGATTCATCGGGAACTGAAGCTGCAACTTCTTCTCTTGGACCCAACATCATTCCGACCAAAGGTGCCGTCTCCGACAAGGTTGGCGAGCGGAAACATTCTGCAAAGTGGCCCAGACAGAATGAAGGTGCTTCTCGTGAGTGATACTTTTGGTTATTTTCTTATTTAATCATTGCCAGGAGCCGGGTACGCGGCTTAACATACTATAATTGCACTTTTACCTTTGCAGATTTTCCGATCGTAAAAGCTAACTCGAACACTGCAGTCCTCAAGATTCTCCCGGGCGCCAGGAGCATCGTGCTCATCCCTCTCTGGGACTACAGCAAAGAAAGATGGTACGCCGGTGGCATTGTCTGGACCTGTACATCATCACGCGTGTTTACAAAACAGGGCGAGTTGAGTTATCTTCGGGCTTTTGGAATGAGTATCTTGTCTGAATTAGCACGCCTGGAAGTTCAATTGCATGACAAGGCCAAGTCCGACGTTCTTGGGTCTTTAAGTCAGTAAGTTATCCTCGCGGGCAGAACACATTTTTCGAGCTATACGCACTGCTTCATGGCTATGCACGGCCGAATATCAACATAAAACTTAGATTATGTTGACGATTACTGAACACGGATATTATAGTGAGTTAAGGTCACCACTCCATGGCGTTGTTGCAGCCACCGACCTTCTCCATGATACCTCTCTCGATGCGTTTCAGTGTGATGTCCTCCATTCACTGGAGTCATGTGGTAGAGTCCTGCTGGACGTGTTGAACCATGTATGCCTCAGAATTATCTTGTCTCGTTACGTTTTAGCTGATAGAACTCAAGCTACTCGATTACAGTAAGGTAAATACATTCATGCAAGACGACAAAGCTTACAAAAAGGCGCGAAAGGGCAGAATCTCAGCCTCACCTAGTCAACGCTCACTCCGCCGTGATCATTTAAGACTCTCAGCCTACACTCGGTTGGATTCTTTACTCGAGGAGAGTATTGATAGTGTGTTTGCGGGTCATATTTTCCAGAAGCTTTCTATCGCACAACTTGATCGTCGACCAAGCCTCAACGCTGATGCTATGGTATTACAAAGAAATGATACAATCGATGCGGTTGAAAGTTTTGGCCATCAAACCGGATCTTCAGGCAAGTTGAATATTCAACTAGGAGATGTATGTGTCTTGGTCGACATAGACCCCAGCGTATCTTGGGTCTTTCGTGCACAGCCTGGCGCACTTAGGCGTATCATTCTCAACATTTTCGGCAACTCTCTTAGATATACCGATAGAGGTTTCGTCGTCATCACGCTTCGACAAGAGAAGAATCTTCCGAAAAAGTGGTCACATATTAGCACCAATCTCAAACTCACTATTACCGACACAGGGCGAGGCATTGGCGCTCATTTCATGCAACATCACCTCTTCTCGCCCTTTGCCCAAGAGGATCGTCTTTCCCCCGGAACTGGACTTGGATTGAGCCTCGTCAAAAAAATCGTCAAGACCCTCGGAGGCAACTTGACGGTTGAGAGTCAGGTCGGCGTAGGTACATGTGTTCAAGTCACAGTGCCATTATCAGGTGAAACAAACGAGGTACAGGCCGACGGAAACTTCGAGGAACACCACGCTGCATTGTCGGGTCTCCGCGTATGCCTTGTTGGCCTTAGTAAGAAGACTCAGAGGACTTTCAGAGATGAAGTATTGATGTCCGAATCCGAGCTGATGCACAAAGTTTGCTCCAAGTGGCTGAAACTGCAGATAGTGGAATTTGATGACGACGAGTTCCACCCCGACCTAGTTCTTTGTGGCGAGCTAGGAATGAACGAATTCTTGGATGACACCGGAAAGGCTCGTCTATTAGCCCCAATTGTTGTAATCTGCAGAGACGCTATCACCTCCCATCAACACAACAAAACCTTTAGTGCTATAAGGGGGCATCGTATTCTTGAGTTCATCTCCCAGCCGTAAGTCATTCCTATGTCTTTCTGTCGATCTTTAATATGCTAATATCTCTAGAATTGGACCGCGGAAGCTGGCGAAGTCATTGGACACAGCGTTAAGTCGTTGGACAGAAGTCGCACAATCTGCAACATTAACTTTCTCCGAGCCAAATACACCCCGCTTACAACCGTCAAATATCGTGTTTTCAGTGGAACCTAAAATCGACGAATCTAAACTTCCCGAGGGTGATAGCAATGGAGATGGTTATATTGTCAAAAAGACTGCATTAGATATTGATTTGACTACTGAAGAGTCCACGGCCGAAGAAGTTGAAGGACGTCAACATGAGTTGGCCCAGCCTCCACATAAATCCAACGAGCCCACACATATCGTGGCGCAGCCTGAGGAAAGGTCCTTGGATAATGAACGAGTCAGATTATTACCTGAAATAATTCAAGACCAGGAAATTCTACTAGTTGACGACAATATTATTAATCTACGGGTACGATAATTGAGACTGAGATCTGCTGTTCCCGCTAACTATCAGTTGAACAGATTCTTGCATCATACATGAAGAAACTTAAAAAGCCTTACAAAACCGCTACCAACGGCCTCGAGGCTTTTGAAGTATTCACTGCCAGCCCGTCGAGATATAGCTGTATTCTAATGGGTAAGTAGCTAAAGTTTGGGACGGGGTCTTAAACTCTAGTCTGACTACTGAATAGATCTTTCCATGCCGGTGATGGGGGGATTGGAATCGACAAGAAAAATCAGAGAATTTGAACGTTCTCAAAGGTTACATCCGATTACAACTATCATCGCTCTCACTGGTCTTGCATCATCGAGTTCACAACAAGAGGCGTTTGCAAGCGGCATGAATCTCTATTTGACGAAACCCGTAAGGTTAAAGGAAGTGGCCGAGGCGCTGACCAATAATAAAAAATTATGAGACGTTGGTTGATTTTAGGGTTCTGTAGAGAGTTAATAGAATTCATATTGAAGTGGGTGGAGCAAGGAGATAAAGGAGAGAATACCCGGATAAACATAAACAATGACTGTAAATTGTGCGCTGCTAACTGTCGACAAACTTCGAAGCTTCTTGAACGAAACGTCGCTCGAGTATGATGCAATGTTACTAGATGGGGTTCATATAAGGGTATGGATTTTAAGCTGCTGAAGAATCAGAGGGCGCCCTTCCACCTCGGCGTAATGGCAAGGGGTGGCTTAGATAGGTAAGCTGAAATATATACGTCTTTTAATAGGAGTGTCATTTATTGATCATGGCTTTCCCGATGACGAACCTATAACCTCGGACAATATAAAGCTACCCTCCCTCTATACTTCCTTGATCGGCATAACAAAAGGAAGCCATACCTGCCTTTTGGATTGGAGACTCTGTGGTATACGCGAAATTAGGAAAGACGATTTACAGCACAAAGCCTAGCATGTGCGTGAGAGTTTCGCAGACTAGCTTAAATCCGCCTAAAGCTGACAAGCGTAAAATAATAAAGCAACTATCTAACTATCTAGTAATACAAGAGAACCAAGCAAGCAAATCCCGAGTCAAAAATTGACGTTTTTAACTTGTCGAAAATGTGCTATAGATGAGTAGTTGTGTGCAGGCCTCCAGAACCACCCATCAAAAACTTAGAACACACGTAAGGTATCAGCTTCAACCTCCGCACCATTGTGGGCCGACCCATCAGTATATAATTGACTTGCGCCATGAGAGGCACTGGCTCAATGCTATATAGTGACACAGCCTTGCATTACTATACTCGTCCGATAAATTCGATAAGGATTTTATTCAGCTCGTCTCCCTTTTCCTGCATCATCCAGTGTCCTGAATCAACAGTCAACTGTTCAAACCCAGATACCGCCCACGGCTCTAAAGAAGCTTTCTGTAGATCCGGTGTCGCGACTTTGTCGTTGGCCGAGGCCACAGCCAGGACAGGCACGTGGAACATACGGTCCTTGTCCGTGAATGCTGCTTCTTCGGCTGCGTGAATACCACGTAGAAGTGCTTTATAGTAGTTCGTACTGCTGACCGTGATGTTTGGTTGGCTATAGATGCGCACCCATCTGTCCCTATACTCGGGTGTTACCCAGGAGGGCAGCTCGGTCGTCGTGTTTGCGTCAAGCCAGGTACGTGCAGCCCCAATATGGGCGAAGCTAGTTCCCCATGCTGATTCGTTGGCGAACCAGCAGAGAGAAAAGAAAGACTCAACCTAAAATTTGATGTTAGCACAGCTCCGAAACTAGGATAAGGGCGAGGTTCTACGCACACGTTGAGTTAATATATCAGCCGCATCCCAGCTATTGAAGAAATACCAATACCCAAACTGAGTGTATCCACGCGTCTGGAGACTCTGCGCGTTGATAGAATCGACGTCGAATAAAATACCTGCCGGAGCGTAGGGCACAGTCACAAAGACGTACTTGGTAAACCGCTCAGGAATCCACGCCACGAGCCTCGAAAGCACGTTGGCTCCTATATCATGACCCACTCCCACGACCTGTTTTAGGCCCTCTGCATCTAAAATCTCAGCTAGCTGGTCGCTGATGCCTTTCAAGTGGTAGGCTTCGAGCTCCGTTGGCTTGGAAGTGTCGCCAAAGCCTAGAAGATCAGGTGCTACTACACCGTACCCTTCCGCGACGAGGGCCGGGATTGTGTTCTCCCAGTCTTGGCGCGATGCAGGGAAGCCGTGCAAGAGCATGACAGTAGGCCTCGATGCGTTCGCCGCCGGCACGTAATCGTATGTATAAGTGTAGCCATCGCTTGTAAGGAGTGTCTTGGTTAGAACCGTCTTGTTATTGACAGTCGCGGCAAACACCGTTCCGGCCTGTGACAGGATGACGGCCTGTGTAAAGAGCTTCAGTAGGAAATGCATGTTATTGGATGATCTGAGATTGGAATGTTTCCCTGGTGCTGTGGTAATAGTAGCGTGGGAAGTGGTGCACCTCCTTGCTTTTTATATATGCCATCATCGTTACAAATCAACAATATGTGTTTTGCCATTAGTCCTGATGTGGGGGGATCCCTCACAGAAACTAAAGTCCGATGACAATTGCCTACTCAAAAGGCGAAGAGCATCAAGGTCTACGGCCCAGTTCTAGCAGCTAATATCCTTTCTATCCAACTTTACCGGCTCTCTGGGTCTACGTATAGAGGAATATCGTAGGGTTGGTCCGCTGTCCAATTAAAAACGGGTAAGAGCCCCACCATTGTCAACTATTCACGAGATGAGCAAGTAATCGAGTTCATAACGCTGACAAACCAACTATTCTTAACTTCATTATAAGCACCATCAAAGTCAGCTGCGAAGCATACGTTTATGATTATGATCTAGATTCTATTATACTTGTCGATCATCTGCGTAGTGCTCTCCAGTTTAAGTCTAACTTGTGGATGATGACGAATCGATTAAGAAGGCAATGGTTATTATTACTAGAACTTGATCTTATTTCTAAGCTTCCAAGGTCAATTAAGAAAATTAATACATCTAGTGAATATGCAATAGGTACTCTAAGATGAAATAGGTTCGCATCTCAGGCTCTCGGTGGCGAGACCGATAACCCATGAGTTCGCCTGCTTTTGAGGACATCTTATGTAAAAACTTTGAGAGAGCGACTTTGATTAAGGTGAAAGCCGTCTATCTATTGCATTGGCCTAGGCGAACTTAACGGCTTTCCGGACCTAAGCTAGGGAGGTATACTGACTAATCCACATCCATGACCTGCAAACATCACTGAATTCAATGAGGAATCCCCTGATCTAACGGATCGAATTCGAATTCACTACCAAATCAAGAGGAAAGGAAAAATAACACAATGAACTAGTGCGGCTGAATTGCCTAATTTCTCCCCTCTGAGTGATCACCCTTATTGGCTAAGTTAGCTGTGGGCTGCGACATATTATTACTCAGTAATCCCGTTAGATTATCTAGAGGTCTGAACTCAGATAGCTATCACTGCAGGGTAGAGCCTTAATTTATACTTTTACTGCGTGTGGGTCCCGACTTCAACATGTACCGCTTCACTATATGGAACTTGAAGCCCTGGACACTGCCAGTCTTGAATGGATGCAAAAGGATCTTTACGCTCGGATATCTCTGTATAGTCTCATTACGTGCGCATCATTGGTATAAGTAGTGCCCCTCGAATACTGTAAATCTGACAGTGAAGAAATATGTAGTGTCAGTTAGACATGAAGTTCAGCTGCTGGCCGCGGCGATGACATGAAGCAAGCTCCGACATGGGATAATTTGGATGTGGAAGGAACGTGCAATAAGTTCGTAACTAGTAAGAAGGTCAACTCATATAAGGCTTTCCAAACAAGGCTTCATAGCTCCCACATTGTTCTTAGGACAGGCTATGGTGTATATGGCGCGGGAACTAGTTTGTATTCGTAATGCGGTTCCGAAGCTATACCTATCTTTCATTCGGATTGTAACCAGTAACCAGTAAGAATCAGGGTCTGAGGACTAAAATCGGATTTTAAGAGCAAAGGGAACACAAGACTAGGCGGTAGGTGTAGTTATCCTACAAGACCACCTTCATCCCGAAGCAGCTTTATTATAGTATGGTGGTCCCAATTTGAGGCGTACGTTGAAGTCGTCCTGCCAAACTTGTCTAAAGCATTATCCTCAGCACTAGGGTCCAGAAGAAGCTTTGCTATTGCGTCGTGGCCCTCACTTGCAGCCATTAAAGTTATCCAGCCATCTTTGGTTGAAGCATTAACCTTAGCACCACGATCCAAAAGTAGCTTTGCTACTGCGTTATAGCTTTTATTTGAAGCGAAAATCAAAGCTGTCCGGCCATATTCATCCGTAGCATCGACTTTAGCACCGCAGTCTAGAAGCAGCTTAACAACAGCTTCGCTTCTGAATCGTTGAATTTGTAGTCTTTTTGAAGGAGGAACTCTACAATATCACTATGACCAAGTTGAATTGCCCATAATAGACGCGTCAGATCATTCTCATCTCTGATGTTAACATTTGCCCCCGTTTTAAGTAGTTGCTGGACGATTATTCGATGTCCGTTTGTTGCGGAATACCAAAGCAGTGATCGACGAGACTATCTGTCCGGTTTACGATGACAGGAGATAATGTCGATAACTTGTCTCTTAAGGTTACCATGCGTTTGGGTACTCGATGTAGGAGAGATTGAACTATCGAATGATATCCTTTCTCACAGACCCATGAAGAGCGGTTCGCTGAGTGCAAGAGGCCGTTTCTAGATTCTTTTTATCCTTCTCTAGGATGAGGTCAACCAAGTTTTATAAAAGAAAATAGGATGCGATCAGTAAAGAAGTACAGAGTTTATTGTCAAATGTCAGTTTTTGCGTTCGCCTTTTTCAATACGCTTGCAGCCAATTTGAGTAAGCAGGAGAATTGGTGTCGCAAAGTTGTATGGCCAGATATTCTAGTTTTGTACCAATTGTGTCGCGCGCTTGACGGTAATGGCCTGCCCAATTAATTGCAGCGTAGTCTGGAAAGACAAAACCATACCAGTCATTTGATTTTCGATCTGCTCCCTACAAAGGCAGTCTTTTGAAGTCGGCGAGGAGCAGGTATCTGATACAGACCTCTGAAAGTAAACGGTATGACTCTTTTAAATCAAGGGCGTGCTGCCATTCCAACCAAGGGGAGCGCGCTCCTGATGGCTCAGGTGGCAATCGAACCAGGAATTCCCTCGCTGTCTAGTGAAGCAGATATATTCGAGAATCTTTAATAGCAACAAAGAGCCCACAAATTTCTCGGATAGCAATATGCAAACTTTTCGGTGATAGTAGCTCTCGATTGAGATCCTCATGACATCAATGGCTCTCTCCTTGGACAGCGGGTACTACTACCATCTCTTTGAGACGCAGTGGTCTATCTGCAGCAACAATGACGTGCAGGATCTTTCTGGCCATGTCGGGGTCGCGACTCTGTAGTTTGGAGCCTACTATCTAGCTTCTCCGTGCGTTGATGAATTGAAATTCTTGTCTACGTCTTCCTGGCTTTCTCCACTGAGGTGGATCGTAGGCTGGGATTCTTTAAGATCCTGGAGGTTCCGCTGAATTCGAAGGTATGGGCGGCTGGCCACGAGAAACTTAAGCGTAGATATTCTCTTCCCTTCGCTATAATGCTGCGTTAAAGCCTTGGTAAGGCGCGTCGGGTTCACGCATTCGTCTAGGGCTTCTGGAACGCAAATTATCTCGCCGTTTATGTGAGTTTTTGTCACCCCAATCAGTATACCCCAGAGTGTAGAGAAAGATGCGGGAATCTGGTCTTCTTTTCCTTGAAGTCTTCAAGAATTCTATCGGAGAGAAAGATAGGATTCTAGGTAAAGAGCTAGTGTAAGATGCAACAAAGAGCACCTTCTAAGACTCTCTGATCGTGGAAATCATCCGTGGAAAAGAAATAGCATATAAACCAAGAGAGGCTTAGCGGCAAAAAGTCGTTACTAGATATTTTGCTAGAACAGACTTGCCACAACCCGGGTCCGTAGAGACCCAAAGAAGTACCGAGGCCTCCTTTTGCCAATTTTGAAAGAGGGGATGGGTGGTGAACCATTCACAACTGCCAATTGCTCACTCTGGATTCCTGTCCTTGCGGTCCTCGTACGGTGAAGTATAGAGCCGCTGAAGAAAGTCGGCGGGTAATTTCGTTCTGTCGGTTCCGGTGAGGTGGAGATCGGCAAGGTGGCGGCTCGAATCTGGACAGTTGTGGATGATCGAGTAGCTATTCCTGATATGGGCCCTCACGTGGCCCTCAGCTCTGATTATTTCAGCGGAGTTCATTGTTTAGTTCTGTTATCATCTGCGCTGTCGCTTATGGAAATTTCCGTTGAGGGCATGCTGTGGTGCTGGGGAGGATTTAACTCAGCCACATAAGGTTCTAAGACCAATGAAATCCCGCCAAATATGGCTTTCATTCTCGTAGGACTTCAAGTTAATAAATGGTCCATTACCTGACTACTTAGGTACCTAGTGGAAGAGAGTTTTGCAACAAGTGTTAGCCGACCCTTCAGACCCTTTTGATCCCTTTAACACCGTTGATGATCGATTCGTACAAACAGTGTAAGCACTTTGAACGCCGAGCTACATGATTATAAAATAAGTATGTCCTACCGAGTGTAGGCGGCCTACGTAATGTATATAACAGTCGAGCTACTTAGCTACAACGCATTAACAGGTAGTATGTCGCCATGGCTTCACACGGCCATGCCATTTTCCATCACCTTCTGGCCTTTATGGTCGTAAGATGTGACGCTGAAGGCTTCGAAGTCATTCTTGTCTCGTAGGTCGTCTTCGTTCATATCTAGGCCTTCGAGCACACCCTGTCCGACCTTCGGCCAAGCTGGCGGGATCGACTCGACCGAAGACTCGCGCTCTACCTGGCCCTGAGCCTCTGTAGAGCTTTTCCTATTCGTCCGTGACTTTCCGCTCCCATCTGCGGCTTTTGCATCGGGCGTGGAAACTGCGCTGGTGAAACTCGTCGGACCACTGAGTTTCGTATCCACTCGGGGGAGGGAGCCAGTTGTCACGGATCCTGTCGATTGTCCCTGTGCACCACGTTTGGTGGACGTCCCCGGCTCCTGGCCGGGGAAGATGGGGAGCTCCGGGTGTAGCTCTATGCTATACATCAAGAGGTTGACTAATTGAGAATGAGGCATATTGGTGAGATACGCCCGCTTCTGTCAACGAATTAGCATGATTAAACTATGAGCAAGTGCCACAGATTGAACCGACCTGATCTGTGCTTTTTGATGCCCAGCTAACACCTCTATGATCCGAAAGAGTTTTCTTCCTAGCCAAGGCCTTTTCACGCTTCGCGAGGCAGCGGCCGCAGAACCATGAACGAGTCTCGTTACTAACGAAATCATCGTCAATGTATGGGTCGTGGCACATCTGGTGCCAGCAGAAATTGCAGCCGTCGCAGAAAACGATATGATTCATGTTAGGACTTAACCCCCTCGTGCACACCTTGCAGAGGGCTTGTTCTACGGTGCGCTTGCCGTAGTGCTTTCGCTTCTGGGATGCGGTATCTGCGGGGTTGAATTGTGTCGGCCTTTGAACCTGTCGGCCGGACTTTGTCATGGTGGCTGCAGTTTGCGCTTTTACATCGCCCTCACTGTCTGATAGCTCGCTGAGGCTTGATGATGTGTCCTCGTTATCCTTGCTTCGCTTGCGCTTTGTGCCCCGTAGCACCTTTCCTTTCTGCTTGGATGGAAGAGGTCTTGGCACAGCTGGTTTTGTGAGAACAGGCTTCGCTGTTGCTGTAGCAGACACGGGCGCTGATGTTCGGAGCTGAAATGAGTCGCGCATAGAGCTAGACAGTCCTTGTTTCGGGGTTGGCATGGGCATCGTCAACGAAGTATTCATGTTCATGACCAGACGCCTCTTAGCATCCTCGAACGCGGACTTCTCGATGCTTCTGGCCATAGACGATGCCGATGATAGAGCAGCCGACAAGCTACCTGGTTTGCTGTTGATGCGGGATAGAATCAACTGTGTGGCAGCTGAGAACTGGGGTACATAAGGCCGTTGTCCAGCGGAAGCCGCGGAGCTTGGCGGCGGACTTGGTACTAGACTCGGAGCAGATGGTGCAGGCAGGCCGGCCGCAGGAGGAGCGATATTTGATAGAGTAGCATCTCCATTTGCGTCCTGTCTTGGGCCTTCTGGCTGATCCCCCATTTCGTGGATGCACGAGTCGAAGAGTAATGCAGTAGTGCAATGTTGCCATCGACCGTTTTCAGAGCGTGGGATTGCAGGCGCTAGAACCAACCACCGCCCCTCGGGTTGTAGTAGATGTAGGAACAACAGTAGACAATGATCCAAATGTGCAATGTTTGACCGAGATTCCAGACGTTGCAAGGTTGAATTAATCGGATTGACGAAATAATGGAAGGTGTTCTGAACGGAAGGGACACTACAGGTGGAGGTGTAGCACGTGATACTCACGTGATCTACTTACTTTGTTAGCTTATTCAACCCTGACAGTGAATGCAATCTGGCAATCCGTGACAGGACTTCGAGTATCTAGAATACAATAACTAGCAGCTTACGGACGGAATAAGCTAGCTTACACCCCAAGTATTCAGCTAGATAGCTCAAGATGAAGCTCTAGTGACTGTAAATAGGCTAGTTCAAAACGAATATGGTCTTCAAACTCCATTGGTCTTCTGAGCATGTACGGGGTTCGCAAAGAATGAAAACCTGGGCATTTAATAGAATCAATGAAGATAACCTAAGGCGGTTAAATAAAGTGCGAGCACGAAACCTGTAGGACGCTATATCATAATCGTTAGCATAGGTCATCTGCCAAACCTTATTACCCAATGACAACATATAACGTAGTTGAAGAGCACCCCAGGCTTAACTTATAACGGAGATCATGAACGGGCAGTATTGTTATCTTCCTGTTATACGGATCACCCCATTTTTGTGGTTTCTTCTTAATGACTGGATAACATCTTGCATGAGCCCTGTCGTCTGCGATTTGGCCAATTTCGACTCTTGCTCAAAAGTGGTAGAAATAAAGACTGTTAATTTTAGTGCTGAAACTATGAGCTTTACGTATAAAAGTTGGATGTTCAAGTAGGGTACTATCAGCTTATCTGATTAGTGGGAGTCCACCTACTAGACAATCAAATGTATCAGCGTATCCTACATTCGAAATACGGGAATTGAAAACCATGAATTATACCTTCTCTCATGTTTTTACCAAGGAAATATGGCCCGACGACTTGGAACGTCCTGTCTCTCTACAGACTGTGACTATATTTTGCTTGCTCATGATTCGAATTACAAACAGCATATCGTAGCTATCAGAGATCACTATCCGCACCTGATACTAGTCATATTAATTAATAATGCTTCTCATGATCCAATACCTTACATGAACTGATTCAGCAGTCTGAAGTTGTTCCGATGCCACACGAGTTCTCAAGCTCGGTCAGTATCTGCCAATATTAATCGCCCTTCTCCTTGGAGGGCTTGCTTCAAATCTGACTGAATCATTTCTTAAGTGTAGGCAAAACTAATTGTGGCAAAAGAAAAAACAAAAGATACAACTAGTTGAGTATTAAATGTAACCGCTTTGCTGCTTCAGTTTCGCATCACTCAGGTTGACCAAATTCGTTAGTACTACTAGAATCTATATGATAATGAATCTGAAACGAACTGTATAACATCCTCAGTGCGCAGCCACCCAAATCGACCCAGCAATGGTCTTTTCTGCATTGCTTATAGTTCGGATATGATAGCGACTTATCCACTCAGGGGCGAGGTCGCCTGCATCACCGCGCCGATATTATGTGATCACCCAGACTGACTTTCAAGGATCCTAGGAATTCTGATCAGCATAGTTTATGTCGACCTTGTCACCCCGCTCGAGACCCTGGAACACCTCGGCTCTTTTTTTAGGGGACAATTCGACAAACCTCATCGGGAGCCTCCAAAAACACTCGATGAAGACATGAGTAAGTGCTGAAATGGGGGCTACTATATGCGTGGTTGCGTTCCTCAAATGAGGAAAAACATCACATGTTTTCTAGAAGAACCCAAATGCTATGGGCAATCGATGTTTATGAACGTACTTAAGTACTGGTATTTCTCGGGTATACGATCCTGAGATAACTTAGAGTGTACAATTAGGAAGAAAACGCTCGAAAAGTCTGCGCCTAAATGCGGTTGGGCTACATTTCGAGATATTGTGCTAACCTGTCTCGCATGTTGGCAGCCCGCTAATGAGATACCACCCTTCTCATCTTCTCCTTTAAACTTCCGGTAGTGTTCTGGATCGATATTCGCGGAATAATTGATCTATGGTTCCGGAATATCCGGCTCGTATCTAGACCTATAGTTCAATTAGTTCAATAACTAGGGATGAAGGGTAATTTCGACGGCTCTCTTTATCGACATTGGCAGGCGTATAAACCGGAGCTTAACTTACGCGCTGCAGAAAGTTCACAGGAATTTTGTGAACACGGCTTTTGTGTCAATCGTCTCTGGAATGTGTCGTTCCAAAGTAGACATGGCACGGCGGATATTCTATATACGGTTGAGAAGGATATTGAATCCTCGGTCCCTAAATCGAAGAGCAGGCAGACCAACGTCACTGAGGAGGGTTGCTTGATCGCCGACGAAAATAGCACACCTGCCAGACAAGCACACAAATGCCTGTCTGGATTATGCACCGATGAGCTAACGTTCCTCCGGTCATGCAAAACAAACCATTCAGTCGTGGACTGGCCCCCTCGTCTTCGGGAACACATCCTTTTGGCTCGGTGAGGAACCGTCCTTATTATGCGGCCTTAGCGATGATTACGTCGCTATCTCCCACGTATGGTTTGATGGTGCTGGAATTGGGATGAAATCCGGTGCAGGAATCGTCAATGCTTGTCTTTTCGAGTATTTCTCAGATATTCCAAACATGACGAAGTGTCATGTAATGGTGTTTGGTGGGATATAATCTTCATTCCAACAGAACGCCACGTTGGGGCTATCGCTATGGACAGCATGCTCAATTATGAGAACACCAAGGTTACTGTAGTTCACGGCCAAGATTTGCTTGAGTTTGAGTTGAAGGGCGATCAATGGTTCTATCGTCATGGTTTACGAGAGGCTGGATGGTGGCCGAATTGTAGGCTCCAAGACATCACCCTGTGAAAGTGCTCTTCAAGGGCCCCAACAATCCGACAGGGCGAAGACTAGTGGTCAAGGATTTGGACATGGGAGTCTTAACTGGAGATCTGTCCCGTTGGTTTGACCCCGAGACTGATGGATACTAGAGTCCGTATAATAACCGTGCTTTGGCTCCAACGGATAGGCTTCCCGGAATAGCTCAAATGATTGCAACCGATATCCTAGGACTATTTCGCTGGACGGAAGAGCAGAAAACTCCAGATATGCAAGCTCTTCTACGCATGTTACAGACAAGAACAACTTCGTGGGCACGTGACCGTACCCTGATCGCCGCCTTTATGTGCCTACTACGCGATACGATTGACTCGACTACCACCGGCCCCCAAATGACGCAGAAAATCCTGGCCGGCTTTGGAAGTCTTAGGACTACGGAGATTGTCAATCATCGAATACCAATGTCTAGCGATCGGCCTTGGGATTAAGCTCCGCAGTCCATATTCGTACTTGGCCGGTGGTCGCTGTCAGATGATCCGATGGGGGATTGGCCTTATGACCAGGACGGTAGCGTTAAATGCGAGTACTTAGCATACGAAATCTTGCAAGAGGATATCATTATTGAGTATTGCCACCGCCCCGCTCTTGCAGCTCGGATCTCTGTCGCTCTATCAAGAAGACACAGCTGCTTGCTGTTGACGACGCGAAGAATCCAGCAAGAGGGTACATATATTCAATTCCACCCCTTTCCTGTCAGCGCTTGGATGGTAATAGGGAGGTGAATTGGCAGTGTTTCCTTGGGAACTCCACTGGGAACATCTAGACGCCATCTGCAGGTATGGAATACATATCCTGATGGCAGAAATATCATTGGAAAGAGTCCACCTACATATGTGCTTGGTAAAAGCAGAGAAATCGTTGCCTACAATCAGTCTCAAACTCCACGTTTTCGGCTCTCAACGTTCTGAGCCAGAACAAATATGTAGTAGTACCAAAGACATGACGTCTATCGACTCACAATCTCGAGGTATGCTCCCCTCTAGGTCATGATGCGCCGAAATCTTAACATGGGACTAGGAATCATTGAATTATCAACCTCATCCTATTTACATCTATAATCCGAGCGCTGGGGTCTTGCTCAACATTGGAATAACAGGACCAACTCATCCGTCTGGCACAGTCATCTTCAACACAACAAGACCTGACAATTGGATATAGTTATTTTTCTTCATAGGGCTTATCAATGCGCTTGGCGTAAAAGAAGCAGAACCCTGCCCGAAGCGTCACAATGGCTGCGACGGCATTGCTACCATCACTTGGTCTTTTCCTTGTTCGAAAAGCGACTATTATGCTTGCTAGGCTAGTTTACACATCTGTGTTCCATGTCACCTCTAACGTAGATATTGTCGGAGGTAATTATGACATGACCATCGGATCAAGCACTTTTGATAATGAAATCAATTTAAACGCGAGGCAAATTATCTGCAGACCTGCAGTCTTTGCGGAAACTGCGATACGTGTACAAGGCAACAAGATATAAGATACGGGTTGGGCCTAGAGTGTTTGCTCTCAGTTTAATGCTTGCAGGCATACGAGTCAGAAAGTTATTTCAGCGTTATCTGGATCTAGCACTCAAACTATGTCTAGGGTCATTGACCTTTCCTATTTCTGCGACATAGTGGCGCTAGGCAACCACTTTGTCCACGTAACCATGCTACATTGGTCATCGCAAAGGCTTATATCATGAGGGGTCACATCCCATATTGTGCGATGTATCCTCGTTTCTACAGTATCAATCAATCCTTAGTATCAGCGATTTAACGATAAAGTTTCATTTCTGTGACGTCGCCCTCATGGATCAATCTGCACAAGCAACCCAACCGGCGCACAAGATACCCATTCAATGGGGCGTGGAGCCAAACACTATCGTGGCTCGAGACGAGGATAGTATTGAGCACACTATCAAGCTTCCAAAGGGTCCTTTACCGAGTGCAGCTCCAAATAATATGGAATATGAAGATGACAAGGGTGTAAAACACAGCATTTACCTCCCGCAGGGAACTATGTACGCGGCTTGGGATCACCTGGAAAACAAGCGATGGGATGAGCTTGCGAAGTTCACCCCATATAGTGAATCATTATCGCCGTAAAGTTTCTCGCCCTGTTCACTAATTCTGACAAGATTAGCAAATCAGGGTTACGCTCCGGGCGGTTTCGAGAGGTCTTAGGAGTATTAGGACAAGAAATATTAGATTCAAGTTCTTGCAATACTGATGGGCAATGTGCGGCGCATAAAAAGAAAGAAAAAGTTTCATGACCGTTTTAACCCCTTGATGACCGGCGAAATCAAAATGTCGTACGTGTTTACAGCCCAACGTAGGCAGAATTGCAACAAGCCGGTGCGGAGTCGGGGTCTCATCGCTGTACATCCTGAACCGCCCGAATGATCGGGTCTTCATCATCTTTCATGATTTTGAGGCAGTCAGTTGGATATTCAAGTAGCGAGGTAATTAATAGTGACTATCGGCTGACTAGTAGAGGCTGTCAAGGTTGAATCCCTAAACACCTTCCTGGATAGTGTTACTGCGTTCATTGCTCGGATGAAGTCAACCCTGAATTGTAGTTACCCTCTCCCCTCTTGCGCAACATCACCACTGCCACGCACGCACGCGGGGGCATAGGAGCGACCCTTCATAAGCCTACAGCAAAGCAAATCGGACAACGGACTTAGGTATAAAACAATCAGCATTAAGAGTTCGACACCACTGAAAGCTTTCCAGCTCATGGTGATGAAACTCCATTGCGCCCATGATCCTATAACTCACGATGTCACAAACTAATCTTGAGTTTCCATCTTATTTGCGTAATCGAGGAGACTCATACTTATGGCTCGGATAGGTCATTAGCAGCATCTAACCTAGACTAACCGATACCCCCCCCACAACGGGTTGGGTCGACAACGCTGCAAACATTTCAATTCGCAACTGCTTTCATTTCTCTCTATACCACCCCAGAGTAGCAAGTTCATCCTGCCCCGCCCTTCTGGATGCAATTTGTAGCAGCGCCTCAATCGTAAGCACCTAACCGCTGATTGGCGATCTACTAATGAAGCACCTTTCGAAGGAAATGTTCTTTACATCATATCACAAGTAATTCTTCTAGAGATTTATGTATCTTCTAATCGATCTATCAACCTGTAATTGTTGATGTTATAAGATGCTCTGCGCGATCAGCCGCAGATTTATATACTTGTAATTCTGGATTTTTCTCCTACCCCGCTACCGAGACACAATTATGTTTTGTTGGGTTTCATTGCTACGCAGTGCTAGAAACCCTAGGCTACACGAGGTATTTCAAATACTCCGTCGAAGCCTCATGTGTATGAGAGAAATGAGCCGATATCATATGTAGTATTAGTTATCTAAAATAAGGGTAATCGTACTTGCAGTCCCATCGAACTACCTACGCTAGCGGATCCTCGTCAAACATATCACTGCACTACGGGCCTTTTGGCTTGATAGATGCCTACATGTACCAGCTAAATGGTAAAAGGGAATATTCACTCGTGCTAAAGAAAACTACTTTCTCTACGATAGTAGAGTTTATCGTATATGTCATCGCTATCGGATTGGATTTATTGGCCCCTATTTTTTGACTCGCCTATCTAGAACCCATTGGCAGGCGGTCATGGGGACTCCAGTCCAAGAGCTTTCAATGCAGCGCGCCTCTGGCTATCTCTCAGCGCGTTGGCCTCAATAGAGGAGGCCAGCACAAAGTCGTACTTGAGGAGCTTGGAGACATCTGGCCGTTTGTACCTAGCAGCTGTCTCACTATCCATCTCAAGAAGATCTACGACGAGCGAGTTTTTGACGCCGAACACGGCATCAGAGTCGCGGTAGTTAGAGCCTCTGAGATAGAGAGCACTAAGTACAGGATGGTCAATACGAATAAGTAGTTAGTGGAATGCAATGCCATAACACTTACGTGATCAAATGATCGAACCCCTTTTTCTCAAACATGAAGTGAACATGAGCAGGTCGGTATTCGTGCCGCCCAGCAAGCTTGAAGAATCTGCCCACGGGGCCATCGCAGAGAATGGGGTAAGGAACCGGGACGATGGCATCGAAGTAGAATTCACCCTGATCGTTGCTGTGAAAGATGCCGCGTCCATCCGGCGCGCTGTGACTGGATTTCTCAATATCGTACTCGCCATTCGAGTCAGCCTCCCAGACATGGACCTGAGCACCTGGAATTGGGTTGCCATTCGTGTCTTTAACCGTACAAAGAACGAAGAGTGACTCGCCGTTTGCGTCATGGGATATGGGGTCACCGTTCGCCTTCTCCTCGGTTTCGGTACTGTGGAAGGGCCCGAGGATACTTCCTTGGGTGGCTCCAGGAGGCTTTGGGTGGTTGATCTCATCAACAAGTGTCGAGAGACCAAAGATATCACTAACTGTGATCAATTCCTAAATCGAGATAATTATTACTCTAGTATACCATATAACGGATGATTGGGGTATCGTATGATTAAGTACCTTGCGGTTGTTGGTGCATATTTGACCGCAGGCTTCCAACCAGTCAAGACCAGCTCGCCATTCTTCTGTCGTTAGTCTAGTCTCGCGTGCAAAATCATGGATATGTGTAACCAAACGCTCGAACACAAATTTCATGCGAGCATCAGCACCTTGTGAACAGAAGTTGATGACTGTCTCAGTGATATTATCAATATTGAGATCTATAGGTGTTGGTGGCGGAGGGTTTGCCGCGCCGTTGCTAGTGTTAGTTAAAGTAGCCATGTGATGGAAGATTTTGTTCACAGACAGCGTGAAATAGGAGTTTGATATAATATGGCATTCTGTTGATTGTATGCATATAATAAGTAGGATACCCTCCATCTATATGTACGTTTTGGTATGCATAGCGAGTTTAGTGTTCACATTAATAATTAGATTATGGATCTGCTGGATGTGATAGCTGTAATACTACCAAGCAGGAACAGGGAGTAACGGTGCCGAAATCTGCCGGGAATGACGAGTTCCAGTATAGGGTTAGTAATTTAACTAAAAATACTTAAAAGATTGATGGAATCTAGAGGAACCTATCGGAACCAAAGCCGGGAATCCATGCATTTGAAGAGTGGAACAGTCGGGTGCTTGAGGTGTTACGGCATACAATGGATAAGTGCATCAAGCGTACACTTAGGACTTGAATGATAATACCAGGTAGGTACCGGCCTCGCTTAGGTACCAAGGTTGCTAGATCACCTGCACTTCCAATATTTGCCTGGCTGATACTTTGCACATAGCCCCAGGTACGTATTGAATAATATATACGGATGGAACTTGTCTCTTGTAGACATTCATACCTCTAATCACTAGTGATAGGTACACACCTACTGTACGTGGCAACAATGGGAGTGATTATTGATTTTGCACAGTATAGGCAACGAACTCAAAGTAAGGACCTCTATACCTTATATAAGGTTAAGGTAAGGTGAGGAGGTAAGCGCTGTCGAAGGCGAAGCGTTTGATACGGCTTTCCCGAGCGGATTAACCGGAAAATAGAACTATTATAGGCTTCTGTGCTCTCCATAAACGTAGTGATTGATACCAGAAGCGACTTCCGTAATAACTACCATTGTTTCTAGCGGTTTGGTGATATTTTTGATACAACTTTCGGAGGTTTTGTCTATACCACAGATGCACAAATTCATATGTTTATCATTTACAGCACACGTTAGGTTATTTGAGACTAGCTTATATCTGCATCAAATTGAGAGAAAGAACCAATAGCGAGCCAGTTATTTGTTGAAATACTGCTTTACGAAAGAATTAGCAGAGCAGAAGTTTTTGTTTTCATCATTATTCAACTATTTACTGTTGTCAGGGAGGTGCGCGAGCGAATCTCTGGTCGAAAACATCGCGTTTGTGCTTCACCGAAGTAATTTCTGAATAGAAAATTATGCTGTAGGTCCTTGGAGGCCTATAGAACCGCCTAATATCGAAAAGAAGAAGGCTCAAAATAATAAACTAAACTGTCCTAAGTGCCATCTAACTGCGACTTTATTGTCATTAAAGCATCCATAAAAGTGTTGTCGGGAATTATAATAATGCTAGATTCGTGTTAGTGTCACAAGGGACAAAGAGCACTGCTGTATATAGCCAGATAGCGTTCACGAAGGATTTAGAAACCTTCGCGCAACAACAAGTGTCTATTGCCTACCGCAAGGTTCTGACAGTTAGTATGATTTAAATTTGGTCTTAAGATCCACAAAAGCCATTGAGTATAAGCTGTCTATGATCTTTGGGAAATCCGATCACCTTTACAACGACATTATCCGCGTTAGGGAATTTCTGTCATAGGCCTCCCTGAGGGGAACTTGCTGCCTGCGGAGTTTCACCTGATCTTCTCGACGGCGTATATATCGCGTGGAACCATCATCCAGATATTGAACGAAATCTCCTGTTCGGTAAAGCCTACCCGTAGCACCGGGTTGGAAGTCTTTTAACCACGTTGGGGGGTTCAGGAATGAAGTAGCGATCTTAGCTGGATCGCCCATATATTCGGAACCAACAATGGGACTTTCAACAAGTAATTCACCCACAGTCCTTATAGGAGCCAGCTCCTCATGGTAGTCAGGGTCGATAATCTAATACATAGGTAGGGAGCCCAACATTGTCGGGGTCCTTCTCATCCTCCACATGGCGATTAAGAGTAGTTAGGATGGCACATTCAGCTGGGCCGTAGAGGTTCAGCAAGTGAACTGCAGGCTTCCACTTTGCGATATCGCCTGGAGCGATGGCTTCTCCGCAAAAAACAAATGTCTTAATGCAGGACATAGTCTCTAAACTTGATTTCGGGGAAATATGGGGAATAGGGCATTCGTAGTGACGGCCCGGTCCGCGGTCCACCAATTTTAAGTGAGTAGGTAGACTAAGAATTCATATCGTGCTTTAGCCTAGCCCCACCGCCTAGATAAATAGGTAGTTTTGGTGGGTATCATATCCTTAGTATGTAGTTGCGTAGGGTGACTGTATTAGAAGATGATGGGAGGTAAAGTGGGTTGTATTAGTTATAAAGACTACTATATAAAGTAAAAGTATAAAAATAGCTTAATAGTAGACTAAAATTAACCTATTATACCTTCCCAATCTAACTACTCCGAGATAAGCTAAAAAGCGCCTACGCTTTTTTTAATAACTACTATTTTCCCGGATTTAGTTAATTGCTATCTTAATTATTCCTTAGCTATATTTCTAATAGTTAGATCTTATTTTTTAAGCTTTTAATATAAAAATGAAAAAAAGTTAAATAGCATTTTTAAATAATTAATCTTAAATATAAATAGCTTTAAAAAGTTTATATAGTATTTATATATAATCTTTATTTTATTTAAATTTTAAAGCTTAAAAAATAGTTGTCTAGCTTTCTTTTTAACAACAAATAGTCCTTTTAATTTAAGTATAAGTTTAAGCTATTTTTTTTTTATAAAAATATTACGTAGTTACTAATATAAATAAAAATTTTTTTAATATAATATATAGCTTATTTTTAAGCTTATATATATTTATATATAGATTTAAATATTTTAAAATAATATTATATACGGGCTGTAAGGTATGATCTGGGTAGTAAAACAAAAGTATGATTCAAAGGAAGAAAGAGAGTAGCCTACAGCTAGATCCACGAAGTGGATATAGATGTAGGCACTCTCTGTGTGCTAGGTGGCATCTAATCCACAGTTGTCACCAGGTGGCTAGTTACCCCGCCACACGGGGTACCGCCACAGTGTGGCTGTAGCCACACTGCCTCCCCTAGGGGTTCCTATCAGGGCAATATATTTAAATATAGCTAGTTTTTATTAAAATTCTATAAATAAAACTTTACTATATAAAATAAAGCTTTTTAATAATATAAGCTATAAAAATAAATATTATAATATAAGTTTGCTTTATAGCAAATAGCTATATAAAATTTTAAAAAATTACAAGCTTAAATTATTTATATAATAAGCATTAATATTTTTTAGCGCCTAAAAAAACATTAAATCTTAGTTATAAATATATTGTATTTAACTTTAACTTATTATATAAGGCTAAAAGTTATATATTTTATTAAACATTATTTAAATAATTTAATTAAAACTTTAATAAAGCTATCGCTTTTATAAAATTTAAATAGTACGTTTAATATATATATATTTATATTATATAAAATTTTGCAAAATTTTTTTAAAAAGAATATATTTTTAAAGTTAAAATAAATAGCCAAAAAAATAATGCTAACTTAATTTTTTTATTCTTTCAAAAGAAATAAGGCTAAACGTATATTATTTAAAACTATTAAAAGTTTTTAACTATAATAACTAAATATATTAATAATTTAAAATAATAAATAGTTTAATAAAGTTTTTTATTAATATTTATAGAAGTTTTAAAATAGTTAGAAGCAAATTAAATATTTTAAACTTTACTAAATTAAATTTAATTTATTAAAAATATTTTAAAATATAGTTAACAATATTTTGTACTATAGTAAACTAATATATAGTTTAGTTAAACTTTTATAATATAATATTAAAAAAAAAATAACTTTTAATATTATATACTAAGCTTAAAATATATAAAATTTTACTTTTTAAAAAACAATATTTTTAAATTTTTTATAATAATATTATAAAATATTTCTTTAAATCTTAAAAAACTTAGCTTTATTTATTAAAGCTTAAATATTTAGTGTTTTATAATTTAAATTTAAAATGTTAAATAGATAATCCTAAATAATAAAATATTAAGTTAAGCTTCTATATAAACTAATAGTATTTTTAGCTTTAATAAAAATTTAATAAATATATAAAAATAACGCTGTAAGTTTAAATAATATTTTTTATAATTTTTTTTAAAAAATGGTAATATTTTAAAGCAAATAAATTTTTAAACTAAAACTTATACTTAATATTTTTATTATTTAACTAGTTTTAAATAAAATATAAATATATATTTAGTTAAATATAAGTTATAACTTTATTAATAAAAGCTATTTTTTTAAATTTTTTAAAAAGTTTAAAAACTTTTTATAACTACTAATGCTATTTTTTTATACTTATAAATATAAGATTTAATTAATATAACTAAAATTAAAAAATTTATTTTAATATTTTTAAAAAATAGAAATAGTACAAAATAAAATATTAGCTATTTTATTATATTTATTTTTAATAAATATAATATAAATATTTAATAACTTAAGCTTTTTAGCTTAATATATATAAATACTTTTAATATTAAATAATAATAAAAAAAATATTAAAAGCTTTTAGTTAGTATAAATAATAAATAAAATTAAAGACTTAAAATATTGTTTATATTAATAAGCAAATTTAATAATATTATATAAGTTTTTTTTATAAATACTATAGTTTCTTTAAGTTTTAATAAATAAAAAACTATTATATAGCAATAGTTTAAAAGTTTTATTATTTTTTTAAACTTAAATAATATAATATTTTGTTTTATATATTAAAATATTTAAATATAAGTTAACTAGCTTCTTAAACTTATAGCTATATATTTTTATTATAGTTAATAATATTTTGTTTAATATATTACAAAATATATTTTTAAAGTTATCTTACTACTAAAAAATATTTTTTTAAAGCTAATTTAAAAGTTTAGAAATTTATAAATAGTTATAAATTTAATACTTTATAAAGCTAAATATATTTATAAATTAACAGACTTTTATTTAATATTTAAAAACTAGTTCGTTTTTTAATCGTTTAGCTTTATTAAATATAATAAAAATATACCTTTTTATTTTATATATTATATTTAATACTACAATTATTTTATAGCTAATATTAACTTTTTTAAAAAAAGGTTTAAGCTTTAACTATAAAATCTTTAAAAACAAATACTTTTTAATTTATTTAAATTAAACTTTTATTAATTTATATATAGGAAAAACGTTATTAATATATTTTATAGCTATAACTAAAAAATTTAGTTTTTTAAAAGCTATAAATATGATACGCGCCCACAGGGGGCGCGTGTAGCACAGCCACACGTGGCTGTGCAGCTGGTCTGTGCGCGTGGCTTTGCCACGCACACACATTTGTATTTATAGGATTCTTGCAGTCAGCAGTTTTAGCTAGAGACCTTCGGTCTCCATCTTCATTCAATACACCTGTTCTACCCATATTGCACCATATCAAAATAATAGTTCTAAAAAAAGCTTAAAAATAGGGCCTAAAGCTATTTCTATTATTTTAAATATTAAATAACTAGCTAACTATAATTTTTATCACATTTTTATAAACTATAGTTGAAAAAATCTTAGTATTTTAAATATTAACATATAATAAAATATAAAACATACAAATATTAACTAATAGCTATATATAAAATTAAATGTTAAAAATAATTGTTTATAAAAATTAAGTAATCTCCTATATACGTTTACTAAAAAAAAAAAGTTAATATTAAATAAGTTTTTTTTTACTTTGCTATAACTAATAATAAGTTATAGTTTTACTTATAAGTTTAAATAATTTATAAATTTATTTTTATTAACTAATATAAATATAATTATTTAGTTTAATAGTTTTTTATTCGTAATAATAATTATATTTAAGCATGATAATGTTAACTTATTAAGCTAATAAAGCTAAAAAGCTGTTTATAAGCAATATTTTAACCGATTTTAAAAAATAATACCTAGTTTAAAATATACTTTATAAATATATAAATCCATTAAAATAAATATATTAATAATAAACTATACTTTATAATTATAATAAACGTACTAAACTTTTAAATAAAAGATTTTTAAATATTTAAATATAAAAAGGCTAAAAATAGAACTTAAAAAATTCTACTATTTTAAAAATGATAGGAACCCCCAGGGGAGGTAGTGTGGCGGTAGCCACACTACGGCTGTACCCTGTGTGGCGGGGTAGCTAGCCACCTGGCAATACTTATAGTATAGTTGCCAGCTGGCATACAGAGTGCCTATACCTATATTTACTCCGTAGATCTGGCTCTAGGTCTCTGCTTTTCTTTTTTAATTTATATTTTGTTTTATTACCTAGATTATACCTTATAAAGTAGTGCCTTACTACGTAGTTCTATTATAGATACTAAATTAAACTAAAAATTATTATTTTTTTCGTTTTTTTTATTTTCGTAAGGTTACGGAAATACTATTTTTTTATAGCAGCAGTTCTAGTATATTACGGTATTATAGCATTATATAGCAATTAAACGTATTTTACATCTTAGCGAGCGTTATAACTATTAATTAGTAAATATTGCTAAAAGCTAAATATTTAGCTTTGTTGATCCTTATTATTTTTATACTCTTTACAAAAGCTTCTAATAAAAAAGCAATTATAAAATATCTCTAATATAAAGTTAACACAAACTAAAAATAGCTTTATAAAATATTTTTATATTTTAAAGTAGCTTAGTTTTAATAACTATAACTTTTATAAAAGTAACCTAGTTTTAAGTATTATTAAATATTTATAAACGTTATAAATTTTTTTATATTATTTTATTTTTATAGTTTATTTCGTTTCCGATTTATTTTATTTTATAAGCTTTTAATTAAAACCTAAAACTAGGTTATTTTTAAAAGCGAAAAAGCTACCTAGCTTACTAAACATTTTAAAAAAAAGCAACCTGCTAATAGTTCTAGGGTATATACCCAATAATACTTTAAATTTAATTAAACAAGTGCTAAATTTATTAGATTTAAATAAAACAGTAAGTTTAAATAATAAAGCTACCGGTTATAAACTTATAAAACGATAACGAGCTAAAAAAAATATGTAATCTCTATTAGCAGCTACTTTAAAAGCGTTATTTAAAATAATAAATATCGAACTTGGCCTTTTTAATAACCTAAGTCCTTTTTTTAAAGTTATTATAGTAGAACTAAGATTTAACAAAAAAACTATTAATTTTTTTTTTAAGCAAAAAAAAAATAATAAATTAAACGTAAACTTATTTAAATAAGATATTAAATATATATTTAAAATAGTCGAGCTAATAACTAAAATAAGCTAAAATATTAAAACATTTATATAATTTTAACAAGTTTAATTTAGTATTTTACCAAATGTTAATTTTAATTTAGCTTTAGCTTAAAAGGTATATTAAAGTATAAACAGTATTAATAAAAGTAATACTGGTTAAAGTAATATTAGTTAAAGCAACGTTAGGTATAATATTGTAAATATATCTAATGTTAACTTATTTATATTAATAAATATTTTTAGTTTTTTTATATTTATTAAAACGTTAAATTCCTTTGCTTCTATTTTCAGTATATTAACTAATACCCTAGCTAGGTAACTAGGTTTTATAGCGCTTTAAAGAAACATTTTTTTTATTATTTTTAGCTTACTAAACGCTAGTAACAATAATAATAGCGGCTATAAAAGAAGTAATCTTTTTAGCAATTTATTAGATAACAATAGCAATAGCTGTTATAGAAGACCTAGATTTCTATAAGGTTATATTTCGGGCGCTATATTAAATACTTTTACTAAAGGTAGAACTTATAAAATTAAACGTAATAATATTAGAATTTTTAACTTCGAATAAAATAATCCAAAGGATTAAAGAATTGTTATTAATAAAAAAAATATAATTTATACTGATATTTATATGTTTATTAGCTAAATATATATGCTACTTAAAAATAAAATAACTTAAACGTTTAATACTAGCTAAATTATAAGTTTGTTTAATTATTTTTTAGCGGGATCTATATTTTTATAATAAAACAATAAAGTTAACCTAGTTAATTATTATATTTAGCGTAAAACAAAATTAAACGCTATTTTTTTAAAACTTAAAGATTAATTTAAAATATAAACTAGCTACGCTATTAAAAAGTTTTTAAAAAATAAACTTAGCTTTATTAATATAGCGCAAAATTATAATATTATTATTTAATACGTTTAATAAAAACTAAAATATGTTTATAAAAATAGTACTTTAGTTAAAAATAATTTTAACTAGCTTAGCGTTATAGAAAATATTTATAATTAATAAAATAAAGCTATAACGGATTATATTTAGCTACTAAAAAATAAAAAAATATTTAATAACTATATATAAAAAATTAAAAAATTTTGTTATAGATTAAAACATAAAGCTGAACAATAGTACCTAAACGTTAAACTTATAAAGGATTTTTTTAAAAACTTATTTACTAAAAAAAATCCCTGTTTATTATAATTTTGTTAAGATTATATTTTAAAGCGTTAGAGAAGTTATTATTATAGTGGTAAATATTATAAATCAAATAATAGATTACAACAAAATAACAGCGATAAATAGGACAATAATTATTATTGCTACGTTAACTATAACTAGGATAAATAACAGAATAATTGTAATAAGCAATAAAATAATTGCAATAACTAATAAAACAATTATAATAAAAATTATAGCTACAAAAGAAGTTATAATTATAAATAAAATTGCTATTATAATAAAAATTGTAATTACAGTTGCAAAAAAAGTTGTAACTCTAGTTATAATTATAGTTATAACTAAAGTTATAATAAGCGAAGAGATAATTGTTATAATAATAAAGTATATTTTGCTAGCAAATAAAGCAACAAAGAATATAACTTTTACTATAAAAATAACTAAAGATATTATAACAGCGGCGCGTTATATTATATATTATTTTTGTCCCTTATATATCACAAATGTTATAAAAAATATAAGTTAAATAGTATTTTAAAACTTTATATAAAAAAATATATACTTTATATTTAATTAGAATAAATAGTATATATTAATATTTTATTACTTTTAGCTTTTAAATATTATATTTATAGCTATTATTACTAATTACTATTTTTGCGAAATAAACTTTTTTATTATTTTAATAAATATTAAGCAGCTAAAGAAAATATTATATAAAAAACTAGAAATATTAAAGCAAAAAAAAAAACTTTAGAACTAAAAAACATAAACCTTACCGATATTAAACTTCTAGTTATAAAAGCTTCTAATATTAATAAATATAATAAAGCACTACGTTTTAGTTATACCTATTTTTAGTTTAAAGCGTATATATTATTAACTAATGCTAACGTTAAAATATATATAAATTTAGGCACTAGAAAAATAATAATTAGCTATAAATATTTTAGTATATTAAAATATAGCATAAAAAATAAAAAGGGAGAAATTCTTACAGTTAAAAATATATAAGTATAAATAATGCAATAAGCAAAGTTTAAATTTTATATACAAAGGGTAGATTATTACGGAAAACCTAAAATTATTAAATATAAAAAAAAAAAATAGGTAGTAAATAAAAAGCTTTAACTAAGAATATTTATTAGCAATAATTTCTTATATTTATACAGCATAATAATTAATTATAATATTAAAACTATTATATTCCGAGGCCTTAATAATTTTATAATAAGTTTTAATATATTAATATATAGCTATAAATATATATATAAAGTTAAAAATAAATATAATATTACGTTTATAGCTAAAAAAAATATATATTTATAAGTTAAATATAAGCTGCTGCTTGCTAATTATAGTTTTTATTTTATAATAATATATAAAAATACTATAAATATAGTAGTAAATGCAAAAATGCCTAAAATAGTACCTATTATAAATATAAGCAAAACCTCGATTAAAATAAATAAAGGTATAAAACTAGGCTAAATATATAAAAATTGCAATAATAATAGCTACGTCAGCTTATAAAAATTAGCTTTAAAAATATTTATTATAGTAGCAACTGTTTTTATAATTTTATTAGCTAAAACAGTTAGTTCTAGCTTATTAAATATAGCAAACTTAATAATTTTAATAAACGCTAAATTTAATATATTATTTATGTTTATAGCTATTATAATAAATATTATCTTTATACTGCTAATATATATAAATAAAATAGCAAATATTCTAACTATAACCCTTATAATAGCGTTTAAAATAATTAATACTTATGCTACTAATATTTTTAAAAAATATTTTATAAGTATTCCCTTTATAAATGTAATATTTAATCTTATTTTTAACTCTAGTAACATACTTACTATAGAACTTTATATTTTATTATTAAATAAGCTACTTAAGCTAAAGGTTTTTAAAACATATATAATATTAAGTATTAAAAAACCAGCAGATTTTTTTAAAAACATAACTTTTAATAATATTTATATTTATATTAAAAAAACATTTAAAGCAGCTAAGTTTGCTAAAATTATTAAAGCTTATAATATTTAAGTAAATAAAAGTAAAATAGATATATTAAAAAAATATTAATTTAAAATCCCTTTTATCAACAATTAGTAAAAAACAAAGTTAAATATTAAAGCTTATTTTTTTAGCTATAAAAATATATAAATCTTTAACGAAATATATAATAAACTTTATAAAATAGGCCGTATAAAATAAATAAATAAAGCTACGCTTTTTATATATTTAATATTTATTATTTAGCATAAAGTTTATAAAGTAAATAAAGGCTAAATAGTTGTTAATTTTTGTTAACTTAATAAAGTTATAGTTTTAAACAGTTACTTATTTTTATTATAAAGTAAAGTAATTAATAGCTTATATAAAAAAAGTTATATTATATACGTAAATATAACTAGCTTCTTTTATTAATTTTAAGTTTATTTAAACTATAAAAATAAATTTACTATTATTAGCCTATATAAAATAAAAAGATCTAATATAGCTTTAATAAGGTATTATAATTTTTCTAAATATATATAACGCTTTATAAATAAGCTATTTTGCCTATATTCCTATTTCTATTGTTGTTTTATCAACAATATTATTATTTATTTTAATATATATAAAGAACACGTTTAATATTTAAATATTATTTTTAGCTTTTTTTAAACAAAAAATATTATAATATTACTAAAGAAATTTTTTATTAAATACTTATTAATAAAATTACTAAGTTTTAAGGTTAATATATTAAAACTATTTATAACTACTAAATATATTTAGGCGTTTAAACAACTTTTATTTTTTAAAAACTTATAAGTTTTAAAAAAATATTTCAATATAAACGGTTTTTTATATACTTTATTATTTTATTATGCATAAATTGCTAAACTATTATAAAAATATAAAATAGCATTATTAGTGCAAAAATATAAAAAAAAAAAAATAATAAACAAAAACCTAGGTTATTAAAAATATTATATTAAAGTAACAAACTATAAACTAACCCTTATTAAAATAGCTTTATTTAAAGCTATTTAGGACGCTATATATTTTAAAACTATGTTTATATATTATAACCCCGATCGCATGCTATATATATAGGTAAATAGCTACTTTAAATAAAGATTTAGTATTATAGTTTTTTATATAAAATAAGATTATAAATAAACACCTAAAGAATATATACCTTCGATATAAATAAAGCTTATAATATATTTAAGCTAATGCTTATTATAAGCCGAAATAAAGTACGGTTTTTCTAAACAGGAAATAGTATGCTTAATATGGGCAGCAAAGAAATTGCGTACTATTATCTATTTTAACAAATATCCTGTTATTATTTTTATAGACTATTCTGCTATAAAAAAAATTATAGATTAAATAAGTTTAAATATTTTTACTACTAATTGCGCCAATATATACCTAGTAAATTTATTTATTTATTTATTATAGTATAGACTATAAATATATTATTTACTAAAATAATTAAACTATATACTTAATATATTTAGCTAATTAAATATAGTATAAGATATAATAAATATATCTAGCAAGCTTAAACAGTCGGAAAAGCTTGCTATTTTTAATTTTATATAAAATATAGTAGAATATATAGCGTAGGTAATTATGAGTAACAAATAAAAGCATGATTTTTAGTTAATATATAAAATAGACCTTTAATATTATAAAATTTTTAATAAGCTTTGCTACAACGAATATTAGGAAATGCAGGATAAAAACGTGAATATAAATATAAACAATAAGAATGTTGTAGTTTTTTTTAAACCTAGGTATTTTTTCTTTATTTCTAATAGTTTAATATATAATATATATAAAGGTGTTAAGCAGCTTTATATACTATATATAATATATAAATAAATATTTTAGGCAGTATATAATAAAAAGCATTATTTTAAACTAAATTAAATAATAAAAGATTTTAAGTCTTATTTTATTTATTATAAGTTATAGTTAGTAAAAAAGTATTATAAATGTTGCCTAGGTTGCAATTTTAATTATACAGATTAACTAAAGCTAATTAGCAATTTACGCCTAATCTGTTCTAAGAATATATTGCTAATATAAATAATTATAATCGATTTTATTTTTTTGTTACCCCTAGTAAAATTAATCGGCACTTTTTAGCAATTTAAAAAAAAATTATATTATAATATATATAACTATATAATAACAGTATTATATTATATATTAAAACGAACGCTTTTTTTATTTAGTAATAAAAAATATATAGTTAAAAATTAAGCTAATATACTTATAAAATATTTATTGTTAAATAATTAAAGTATTTTAAAAAGAATTATTTTAAATTAAAATTATAAGTTTATATTTAATCTTTAGTAAAATATTTAAAAAGCACTAGGTATTAAACTATTAATAACTACTATATATTATTTTTAAAAAAATAGTTTATTTAAATAAAAAAACCAAACTATTAAAATAGTAATATATTATTATAATTTTATATAATTTAAGTCTAATTAGATCGAGTTAATTTTTATTTTATAATAGAACTTAAACTCCATATATTTATAAACTATATAATTTACCTTTTACGAGCAATTGTTCAGTTTTAAGTTATTAAGTTTATTAAACATAGTTATAAATTAAATAGATATATAAACGTTTTTAAAGGTATAAATATTATATAATTATTTATAACAGGACGCTAAGTTAGCTATAGATTTTGCTATAGTACAAACTAAACAATAGTTTAATAATAGATACCGCATGCTTAAGTTTATATTTAGTAATAAAGTATTGCTTTACTTATATAACAGGTATTATTTACCTAGCAAGCTACTAAAAAAGTATTTATAGCAACGTGCTAAGCTTTAGACTATTAAACGTAAGATTAGCAATATAGCATATAAATTAGAATTTTCTAATTACTACTATATTTACCCCGTTATATCAGTTATATAGTTAAAACTAATAAAAAGCAGCAAAAATTTGTTTAAACAAACAATACCTCTACTTAGTTTAATAAAAACTAATTAGTATTCTAATAATAACGCTAATAATAATATATACAAAGTGGAAATTATGCTTAATTATTAACCTAACTAAAAAAAAAACAAATTTAACTACTTTATTAAGTAGAAAAGCTAGGGTTATAAATATAATTGTTAAAATTTAAAATATTACTTTAGATATTTATAAAAACTTATTAATAAATACTAGCAGCAATATAGTTTGCAACCTAATTTATTTATAACAAAAAAGTTTTCTGCTAAAAAACTAGTTTTTTTAAAAAAACCTATAAGTATAAAAGCATTACTGCTTACTATAACTGCTAATATTATTAACGCTGTTGAACTTTTTATAAAAATAAAAAGACCTAGAGGTAGGCTTTATAAAATACTAGCAAATTATACTTCTATTCCTAATATACCTTTTTATCCTAATATACTTTTAATTATACCTATTTTTATAAATCTTGTTACATATGCTCTTTTTAAAATAACGGTCAGTAATATACCTATATAAGCTTTTATTTTTATAACTTCAGCTCTACTAGCTAAATTATAGGAATATTTTAATAAGCCACAACAGGAGTTTTTTATACTACCTATACGGCGTAGTTCGCGTTTATAAAAGCCTATAGAAATATTAACTAATAAAACTAAGGAAGGAATAATAATTAAAAATTAAATTAATAAAAAAAATAAAAATAGAACAAAGGAAGTTTAATATTTTTTTATACGAATAGTTTTTGCTAAAGTTAGTAATAGTTTTTTATGCCTCCAGCATTTTAATAGGAACCCCTAGGGGAGGTAGTGTGGCGGTAGCTATACTACAGCTATACTCCGTGTGGCGGGGTAGCTAGCTACCTGGCAATACTTGTAGTATAGTTGCTAGCTGGCATATAGAGTGCCTGTACCTATATCCACTCCGTGGATCTGGCTCCAGGTCTCTGCTCTTCTCTTTTAATTCATACTTTGTTTTATTACCTAGATCATACTTTATAAAAAACTTAGCATTTAATAATTTAAACTTAAAAATTAAAACTTTATAAACTATTTATTAAGTTATAAATTTTTTTTTATAAAGCTTAAATTTTACAACGCAAATAAATATAAAAAACTTTTTAAAAACTATTAATTATTTAAATAGTATAATATTAAAGTTTAATATTATAAAAAAACCTTTTAAAACTTAATATACTTATTTATATAGTAATTTTAATAAAAGCTTAAAAATATAGAATTTATGCTATTTTTATATAAGATATATTAATTAATAAGTTATATTATTAAAAGTTAGTTTATTAATATAATAAAGTTAACTATAGCTAGCTAATTCTTTAATTTTAAGCTTAAGTTAGAATTTTTAAACTTTTTAAATTTTTAAAAAAAAAATTGAATATTTTTAATTTTAACTTTGCTAATAATAAATATAAAAAGCTAAAATACTAGTGCTAGCTAATGTCTTTTTTTAAATAATATAATAAAGCTTTTAATCTATATAAAAGTTTTTTTTACTAATAGGTTTTTAATAATTAAAATATTATTATAAATATCAAAAGTAGTTATTATATTTTATAGCTAAAGTAAGCTTAATATTATTTATATAAATAATTTACTTTTATTAAATTATATAATTACTTATATAGGTTAAAGAATTAATTTAACTATTATAATAAATATAATAAACTTTAATACTAAGTTAAACTTTCTTGCAAAGTTTAAAAAAAACAATTTATTTATTATAAAAGTATAAATTTTTATATAAACTAAACGTAAATTATTTATAAGTTATAAGTAAATTATATTAATATTATTATTTTAATTTATTTAATAGCTTTATTATTTTATAATATGTTTTACTAGCTTGTTATTTTTTATATATTTAAAGCTAAATATAATTTAATATATTTTTATAAGCTAAAAGATTAATGTTAAAATAATATTTATAAATATACTATTTTTTATTTCTATATAATATTTAGTTATTTATTTAGCTTTTTAAAAAGCTTTAATTAATAAGTACTTAAAATTATTATAAGAATTTAAGCTTAACTATAGTATATTTATAAAAGTTATTTTTATAATAATAGTTCTTAAGAAATCTTAATAATTAAAGGCTTTTTAACTTTTTTATTTTTAAATTTTAACTAAAAGCTTTAATAGTTAGTTAAAGCTTTAAAGTTTTTTTATTTTTTTTTGTTTAGGTATAAAGTTTTTAAGTTAGTTATTTAACAATAAGCTAACTAAAACTATTATATTTTTATTTTTTTATTTTTTTAAAAAAAAGCTTTTTAGCTGCGCTAGCTAAAAAGAATTGCAATATAAAAATCTAAAAGTTAAAGTTATTATTTAGCTTTTCTTTTTAAATTATTATTAAAAGTAAAACTATTTTATTTTTTTTAAATAATATTAAAATTAAAGTTAAAACTTTAATTTTTTTTATTATTATTAAAAAACTACTTATAAAAAAGCTGAGCTAATTTTAATTATACTTTTAATTAAAAAAGTTTTTAATTTTTATATTTAGTAGTAAAAAATATTATAGCTTTTAAATAAGCTTATTTTTATTATATAAACTATTTTTTTTAAAAAATATTATATTTTATTTAAATATATTAATTATTTTTATATTAAAAATATGCTTTTTTTCTATAAGCTAAAGTATTAAACCTATTTATTAATAAATATTTAAAAAATCTTTTTTACAAAAAAAGTTAGCGCGTTAATATTAAAGAATTTAATAAATTTTTTTAAAATATTTTTTATAAACTTAGCTTGTTTGTTTAAATAAGCATTTATATAATAACTAGGTTAGTTATAAATTACATAAGTTATATATAGCTATAAAAATTATATTTAAAGATTTTAAGTTAAATATTAATAAATGCTAGTTTATAAAAATAAAAAGTTATATTATGTAACGTTATAAAAAGTTTATTATTAAACTATATAATATATAATTATTTATAAATAGTATTAAATAAATGTTTTTTTAATTATAAATTTTTAATATTTGTTAAAAGCTTTATAAATAGCTTTAATTTTAGCTTAACTAACTTTTTCTTTAGCTATTTTTCTTTTGTTTTTTAATATACGCTAGAACTTTTAATTTATTTTATAATACTATTATAATAACCTTGTATTTTAAACTTAATTATTTAAAAATTCTTATTTAAGCTTAAAGTTCTATAATTTATTTATAAACTTATTTATAATTATCTTAAAAAAAGTTGTTTTAGCTTATAAAAAAAAGTTTTAACCTTTTTATATAATTTTAAAAATATTTTGCTTATTAGTTTAACAAAAAAAGTTTTAAATATAACTATAATGTTAAGCAAAATTTTATCCTTTTTTAAAAAAATATATATAAAGTTGTTGATCTTTATAGCTTAATTATTAATTAGTTTAATAAAGTATTTATTTTTAAAAAACTACTTTATTTTTTTAAAATTATTTAATATAATATTATTTATAACAGTATATTTAATAATATTTTATAAGTTAAAGTTAAAATTTAAAAATATAGCAGCTTTTTAATATATAATATATTAATAAATAAAATTGCTTTAAATAAAAGACTTTTTATTTTTTTATAAGTAACTTAATAAAACTGCTAATATAGCTAAACTAACTATTTTTTAGCTAACCTTTTTTTATTAAAATAACTATAGAAGTTAAAGTTAAAAACTTTAAATTTAGCAGCTATTATTACCCAAAAAAAAAAGCAAAATTAGCTAATAATAATAATATTTATAAATTTATAACTAGGAAGATTATAAATAATTTAGAAGGTTAGCCCGTATATAAAAGCTTAGCTTTTATTAATATTAATATATTTTTAAAAAGTTTAATAAAAAAATTAATAAACAAGCTTTTATAATATAAAAACTTTAATACTTTATAAAAATAAAAACTTTAAAATTTTTCTGTTTAAAATATTTATATTTATAAAAATAATTATATTAAACTTTTTTAGCAGTTTAAAATAACGTTATGTAGTAGTTAAAACTTAGCTATAATTATAATAAATTAAATAGTTATATAAAAATAGCTTTATTTAAAAATTTTATAAAATAAATAAAACTAAAAATTAATTTAAAATTAAATAATAAAAATAACAATAAAAAGTTTTAATATATATACGTTTAGCTAATTTAATAGTTCTTAAGTAAATAGCTGCTTTTCGGAAAATTTTTAAACGTTAAAAAATTAATAAATAAAGTTAATAAAAAAAAATTAACAAATAGCCTTACAATAACTAAAATAACATTTAAACTTATAATATGTATAAAGCTTATAGCGCTTAAAAACAACTTTGCAGCAGTTTTAAATATAACAAAAATAGTATTGTTTTATTTATAGCTACTTAAAAAAATAAAATTTAATATTAAAATAATAAATATTATAGCGCGCGGCGTGTTATTAATAGCTTTAGAATAAAAGCACCAGAAGATAATGAGAAGTAAAGTAGGTTATATTAGTTATAGAGACTACTGTGTAGAATAGGGGTATGAACATAGCTCAACAGTACACTAGAATCAACCCACTGTGCCTTCCCAATCTAACTGTATTTTGCACGATATGCACGCCGCTAGCTAGCGTGCAAGCCTAGACACATCACGGAGCATAGCGTACTATACCGATAATTGAGGCATTCTTACTTTCATTGAGGTCCTACGTTAGAAAAGCATGCTTTCCCTGTCCATGCTTCCCTATAGAATTTCCGCCTATTTTACAAGTTGAGAGCCGGCTCACTTCGGATCACGTTGATATTCTTTTTGACATATCTGCTGCGCTTTATGCAGACCCAGACTACTACCATGTTTCCTACCAAGCTAAAACCTGAGACTGAGCACCAAGTCACGGACGTCCGCTAGGGTGAAAACAACTTTGACCTAGTGGAAAAAATCGCAAGCGGGCTAAAGAGCCAACCTTGTAGTTTTTAGCTCTACGGTACCCACTATACCATATCTGACAAGCTGCATCATATATTTGACAAGACGTGTCACATGCTCGACAATCTACATATCACATGTTTTATATCCTACATGAAGTAGTTTGACACCCGTATCCCCGTTCCGATGGCTGAACAGGAGCGGAACCGGATGCTTAATCTCTTAGAGGCTATCTTGACCCCCATAGGCAGGAAGTAGAACAAACACAGTGTTTAAAAGAATTATTTCTAAGACCAATATATACTATTTCTTTCGTTTTAGCATACAATAACACTGCTAGGGTTCTTTTCTCTTTTCGTTTTTAAAAATTATGCATCCTTTTATGCCGAAATTATTTTGGATGCCACGACAGTCAGTGTCAATCCACCCCTGGGGACTATCAATTACGGTGTCTGATGTTTGTACCTACCCGTTAGTACAGTCTGAGTGTCAATCTATAGCCCCATACGCCCGACTTATGAGAATCACGGCCACTCCATACAACCAGTTTCAATCGCTATGATTATAAGGTAACAATTTAAGCGAGATCGTGTTCGACTGTAAAGGTCTAACCCAATTGCAAAGAATTCACGGCCATAGTGTGCCCATACACAAACTAATGGATTCGCATACATTGTTAGGCAGCTCACTAGACACCTATCGGGTTCATCGGTATGTATGGGTTAAGAATATGTGCTGATGACCCTACAGCCGGCCTGATTTGGATGGCTGGGCAAGCTGTACGCTTGAATGAAAGGCTAGAGCAAAGGTGAACCAGAATTTCGTGCCGAGTCGCTGTTCCAGTGTAGAAAAGAAACGCAAATCTTAGAGAATTTCCTCGTTTTTGTAAAATATTTTAAAAAGCTTAATAAGTTTTAGTATAATTTATTTAACAGTTAAATTCAGGGTTAATAACAACTGTAATTTTAACAACAAAAACAATAATTATAATACTAATGTGTTAGCATCTAGCACAGCCCGCTGCCTGTGGCTGGAGTATATAGTTAAGCAGTACCTAGAGTAAAAATACGTACCCCTAGTACGTATTTGTAAATAGGGGTAAGACTAGCGCTTGCTCTATATTTAATAGGGTACGAAGTAACGAATAAATAAGTATACGGGCTCCTGCTATTAGTATGTATATATAGCTAGCCTACTTAGCTATAATAAACTTATTTAAAAATTTATTATTAATAAAACTATAATTTTAATAAGTATTTATAATATTAAAACGCTTATAATATATAGTTTTATATAATAGCTAGCGAACTTATTATTTTTTATACCTATTATATTTATTATTAATTATTAAAAACTATTTTAATATATTTTATAAAGCTTATATAAAATTTATGAGTATATTTATATATTATTAAAAATGCAAAAGCTAAAGAAAGTAATAAGCCGCTTGTTGAAAAAAGTTATAAAAAAAACTATTTGCTTAACAAAATATTTTAAAAACAAATAAATATTTAAATAAAGTATAAAGCTATAAAACTAAAAGCTTAAATAGTAAATAATTATGTTTAAAAAGCTAAAATGTTTATAAATTGGTATAAAAATTGTATAAATAATGTTTTTAAATAAATCGATCGAAAAAGTTAAAAATAAAAAGTTAAAATAATACAAACAAAAAGAAATTATTAATATAAACTAAAAACATTTATAGCTAACGTAATAAAATAAATAAAAAGCTTTAAAAATATAATTAAAATAGGTTTATTAAGAATTAGCTCTATTTATTAATTAATTAGTTTAAATATAGTACTTTATAATAGAAGTTTTTTTTTAAAACTATTATTTAAAATAATTTATAATGTTATTAAAAAAAAGTAAAGATAATATTAGCTAAGTATTATAAAGTTCGCTATTTATAAGTTTTAATAATAAGTTAAAACTAATTATAAAAAGGTTTTTACAAAAAAAGAAATCAGATTAAATAAAATTGATTAAATTAATAAATAAAGCATGCTTAAAACGTGCTATTTTAATTAAATTAGCTTTAAAGTTTTTTTTTAAAAAGCCCCTAAAGAGAAAACTAAAAAGTAAGCAGATAAAAACGCTTTTTAAAACTAGTAAAGCTTCTAAATTATTAATTGTATTATTATTAAAATTTAACAACTTAAATAATTTGAATGCTAAAATTAAATACTTTTAACAAAAAAAAACAATAAAGGTTTTAATATAAATATACACAGTAATAATAAAAATAAACAACTAAAACTTAAACATTAAAAGCTTAAATTTATAGTAAATAAAGAAAACTACTTTAAAAGGTTATAAAACTGGCTAACTTATTAAAGCAATTTATATTTAGCAACAAAAAAAATAAAATATATTTTTAAAAGTTTAATTAATTTATATTAAAAAGTTATATTATTTTAAGCTATTATAAATATATATAAACTAGCTTTTTTAAACTTTATTAAAAAAATTAAAAAAAGTTATAAATATTAAAAATATTTAAAAAAGCTTATAAAACTATTAAGCATATATATTAAAAAAACTTGTAAAATACTTTAATTAACTATAAATATAATGAAAAAACTTTTATTGTTTTTTTTTTATAATAATAAAAGCTTATTTATTATTATAAAGCTATTAAAAAAATTTCGCATTAATTAATAAATTACTTTATTTATAGCAGCTATTAAAAAAAAAGCTTTAAGCTAATATATTACTACTATAAGTCACGGATGGCTGACCAGTATGGCAGAATAGGTGGGACCCTCTGGGCCCACCCTCTGCCAGATCACCTAACAAACCTACCGTGTACACACAAATGTTTTTGTATGTAATTTGCAGCTATATTCCTTTTCTAGTTCTCCATCCTACGATCAATATATAAATGGGACCGCAAATAAGAGCTTCGCCTCTGTAAAGGACACCAATCGTAACACTATAAAAGTAACAAAATAAAAAAAGTATACTATTAAAAAGTTAATTAATAAATTTAAGAGCAATCTTTATGATTATATTAAAAAAAGGTTTAATAAAAATAATAAAAGTAGTAATATATAAAGCAATAAAAATGAATTTAACAAGTTTAAAAAAAGAATAAGCTAAATTAAACTAAAAAGAAAAAGCTTAAAATATTATAATTATAGCAAATAAAGTTATAGTTTAAAAAACTATAAAAAGAAAAGCAATAATTAAAACAAAAGGCTAAAAAATTAAAATATAAATTAGCGCAAAAACTAGTTCAAAGATTATAATTGCAAAAATAAATTAAGCTTTTTAAAAGCTTTTTTTTAAATTTAATAATTTTAGCTATTCTATTTTTATAAACATTAATAATTCATAAAACCTAATAAAGCTTTATAATTAAAATAGTATTTTAGCTAAAAAGTATGATTTAAATTTATTAGCTAAAGATATAAATATTTTAAAAAAACCTAAATTTATTTTCAAATAAAAAACAAAATGTATTAGTAAATATTATATATTTAGCATATATTGTATTAATATATGTAAACGAAATATTCTTTTTACTTCTAAATTAAACGTAGAAATCTTTAAGAATACATTGAAAGATTTAAAAAACTTTTTTATAAATATATTAAAAGAAGCTAAAAATATTTAATAAGTATAAGTAATAGCTTTATTTAAATAAAATAAGTTAATATAATAATTAAAAGTTTAAAAACCTTTAAAAATAGTAAATGAAATATAACTATTAAATATAGGCTCTTTATATTAGATTTTCTTTTAAATATTCTTTTTAAAAAATAATTTTATTATAAAAACTTTTTTTTTTTAAGTAAATATATATTTTAAAACTATAATAGCGTAATAATTATGAATATTAATATCGCTTAAAAAAGTTTTTTTTTATAAATATAGAATAAAAATAAACTATAAATTAAGCTATTACTTTTTTTAACTTAATAAAAAAACATGCTAAAAATAATTAATAAATTTTAAAAGTTTATAAATTTATTTTATAGATTTATAATAAATAGTTAAGTTTATATAACTAATAAGCTAAAAAATAAGCTTATTTTATATTGTTAAAAGTTATATTATTTTACCCTAAAAAAGTTTATTTCAATAATTAAATAAACTATAAATATTAATATAAATAAAAAAAAAGTTAAAAATTCTTTTTATTATATTTACAATAAAGCTAAATTTTAAAAAAAACTTTTTAAAAAGCTATTAAACAAGCAAACTATTTTAACAAAGTTATATAAATAAATTTAAAATAAATTAAGTTAATCTCTATCGAAAAATATAAATATTTTATTTTTATTATTAATAATAATGGCTAATATTAAACTTTTAAAATATTTAACAAAAAAAATAAAACATAAAATATAAATAAATAGTATATTAACTTTATAAATTATTAACTAATTTTATAAATTTTATAAATAAGAAAAATATACTAATAATAATACAAAACTATTTATATAAAGAAATATAAAAAGTTTAGCATAAAAAATTAAAAAAATATTATAATAATTTAAAAATTATTTTAATTATATTTTTATTTATAAATTAATATTAAGATAAACTCTTAATAAGCTTTATTAATTTTAAATAAAACAAATTTAAAGCTATATCTTTATAAACTAATCTTTTTATAGTATTTTAACTATATAAAGGAGCTATAACTATATATATATTTAATTATATAAGTTAGTTAATTATAAAACAATAACTCTTATTTACAGGGTTTTTAATTATTTTAATTAAAGCTACACTAACTGCTTAAACTTTAATAATTTCAAAATTATAAATATACGTTATACTATATATATTAAAAAATCGGTATATGTCGCTGCAAAAAAAATAAATATATATAAAACAAATATAATATTTTTTAAATATAAAAAATGTTTAAACTATATCTTTTATGTTAAAATAGTTAAGCACTTATAGGGTATATAGCACTATAGTACAGTGGCTATCTAGTTTACAGTAGAAGCAGCAGCAGAGTTACACGCTATAATAACTAAAACAGTGCTATAAATATAGGCTGTAGAAGGTAGGAGGAGTAACTAAATATATTAAAAACAATAGTTCAGAAGGAAAAAATAGGTAGGAAACAAAGGAATTCGGAGGCTTTATATATACCTGCAGCGATCTACTAATTCCCTTTTTTAGCGGTCCGAAATAAGCGCTATTTAAAGTCCTAATACAGTATAAATACCGTTAGTTCCGGAGTTATAGGGTTCTTAAACTATACTACTAAAATACGAGGAATATAATAAACCTTTAAGGTCCTACAAGCTTTATATATACTACTTATAGCGTATATAGTAAATTAGCTACAAGGCTCTAAGCTTTATAAACACCTATTTTAGTAGATTTAGTATGTTTTTACTAAGGTCCCTACCATGTAGGGCTTACCCTATACTAAGGTACCCTCCACTTGGATACTTTAATCTAGTATATACTAGCTTAGCGGCGTAGGGTATCTGCAAAAATGGCTTGCTACACCGGTGGCAGCCTATAGACCTTGCTGTGCCACGCTTGCAACAGCGTGTGCCACCTAGCCTGGTGGCTATATAAGCTACCTGTGGCACGCCATACGTATATGTGGTTATTTACCCTATAGATGACTAGAATTCTACCTTTGTAGGGTAGCCCCTATTACTTAGGGTGGCTAGTTATACCTACTATATTTTTAGCAGTTTAACTCATTAAAAATTATAAAATTTTATATATATTATATATTATATTTTATAAAAGTACTAAAAACATAAATATAGCTTTTAATTTTAAAAATATTATTTAATTACTATTATTAAAATTTAGCACAAGTTATATAAATGTTGTTAATAAAAAAACTGTATAAATAAAAATAAAAAGTTTAATATTATGAAAAACGATATTATAAATAAAGAAATGATTTAAAAAAAAAGACATTTTTATAAATAAAGATTATCACTTAAAATTTAGCTTATTAAACCTATAATAAGAAGTAAAAAATATTTAAAAAACAATTAATAAATATCTTAATATTATATATACACTTAATGTAGCTTAATATTAAAAAAGCAAAAATATATAGAAAAATAAAAGTAATAAAAGAAGTTTGAACTATTTAAATAATAATCATAAAACTAAAAACGAAAAGAATTTTAAAGCTTTTTAAATATATAAAATATATAAAGCAGCAATAAAACTAAAAAGTATTATAAAGACTTTTAACAAAAATAAGGAAATAAAACATTTAAATTATTTTTAAAAGCTTTTAAGAATATTTATAGTAAAGTTATTTATTTTTAATAAGCTAACCTTAAAAAAAGTATTTAAAAATTAAAATAAAAGAAAGTAGCTTAAAGTTATATTTATAAAAATATATAGCATATTAAATAACAATCTTATAAAGTGTGTTAATTAAAGAAAAGCTATATATAAATATTTTATAAATATTATTAAAATATTAAAAAAAATATATTTATTTATAAGAATACTAAATAAGTATAAAATAAAAAAATATATTTAAAGCTTTATTTAACAAAAAAAAATCGATTGTAATAAAGCTTTTACTTTTATAGCTAAAGCTATTTTTTAAAAAGTTTAATAGCTTTTATAGCAATATATAACTAATATATAATATAAATAAATTTTATTATAATATATTTTAATAAAACTTTATGTGAGGTAGCTAAGGGTACAATATTGTATATAACAAGTAGGTCAAATAAATAGCTGTATATATTAATCTATTTTTTATATCTTCCGCGCAAAAGTAAAGCTCTCGCCTAAAAAATTGTTTTGTAGCAGGAAAATTCTGCTTATATATACCGCCTGCCTAAGTAGGCCGGCAGGCCAACTGCTTTATTATACGATAGCTTTACTTATAGTTAATACTAATATTATAATACTAGCTTTTTTTTTTTTTTAACTATAGTATATTTTGTACGACTGCTATAAAAAATAAAAAATTTAAAACTTAAAAAGAACATAAACTATAATATATAGCTTAATTTATAGCTAGTAAAATTGTTTAATAGCATATTAAATTACTGTTTATAAAAAGGGCCTCTTTTTTTATTGCTTGTTTATTATGTATATAGCATATAATTAAATAATTAATATATATAAAAAAAAGAACTAGGCTATAATTATTTTTTATGTATAGTTTTTTTTGTTTTTTATTTAAAAGCGCTAAAAATTAAATAAAGCAGAACTATTATACATAAAACTAGTTGCTTTTATATAGCTTTTTTTTTTTCTTTTTTTTTTTTTTTTTTTTTTTGCGCGTATATATATATATATTTTAGCTATTATTTTAAAGTTATGCTAACTTAGGAATAATAGCTATTATATAATAGTAGTAATAATAATAATAGCAATAGCAGCAATAATATTAGTAATAGCAACATTAGTAGCAATAATAGTAATATTATTACTATTATTATTATTATTATTACTATATATAAAGCTTTTTGTTGTTTTAATTGTTATATTAATAATATATTAAGCAAAACTAGTAATAATTATAATAACAATAGTAATACTATAGCTGCTGTTACTTTTGTTACTTCTGCTTACTTATGCCCTATGCTTCCGCTGTTTAGCAATATTGCTTAGTTCGGTAATTTTATATATATATTTAACAATAGCGCTATAGAGGTTTATTGTTTTTTTATAG